>JAODUK010003645.1:0-22500 GCA_027564635.1 Typhlichthys eigenmanni
AGGTATAACATATTTTACATTTATCAGGTTTACATTGCATGAAGCCCATTTCAGATAAGACTTATTTTAAATAGTTTTGTGGCGTATTTCTGTTTCCCTCTCACACCGGATGTATTGTTTTAGTGAAGGTGTGTCAAGCACAGGGTAAATGGTAAATGGTAAATGAACTGCATTTATGTAGCTTTTATCCAAAAGGGCTTTACAGTATTTTTCACCTGTTTACACACACACACACACACACACACATTCATACGTGGATGGAGTAGGTGTATTCGTGCATTACAACAGCTCTCCCTGTGTGACAGGAGACGTCCAGATCCACAGAGACGACCGTTACAAGCACCAAAGAAGCACTCCCAGCCGCAACCATCTTTCATGATGAACAGGTACAGCGAGCCGTGCACGCACACACACACTTACACTGACATGCACGCGCGGTCGGCCCGGCTGAGTTAGTGGATTACAACACACCTTTTCCAGAAAGCTTTTACCCTGTAGTTTTTTGTTTATTGTCTAATATATGTTTATTTTATTTTACTGTGAAATAGGTTGTTACTGTGTAAGATGTCATTGAGCCTTGAGAAATCAAACGTATTATTTGTAGTATTATTATTATTATTATTTTTATATAACTAAACAGGTGTTTGCTGCTGCTATTGTTTAGAATATCGCATGTCACCTTTAAGGCATGTATGTGTGACTTGATGTTGGAGTAATGCACAGCTGACGTCAAATAGCTCCACACAATGTGAACTTGTGAAGCGATGTGAGCCGGTAACCAAAGTGGAACAGCAGGTGATAATGGCAGGGAAATGATTGTGTGTGTGAAAACAAAAATAGTGTCTGTCTTTCTTTATAACGGACTGGAAAAAAAAAAGAAAAAAGAAAATGACCAAGAATGAACTAGAGTCTAGACCTCTCAGACCACGGGATGTGTATGTGCTCTGATTAGTGTCTCGCATTCTACACATGTCAGTCAAGACGACTGACAGGTGGTGCATTAGCTCATGCTGCTTAAGTTGTGATGCAACAGTTTGTGACAGCAGTTCCAGCATGCGACCACTAGCCTTCAACCTGAGACGACGTCTAGTCAGCCGGTTATCTCAGTCCCTTCACATGCGCCAACGTTCCTAGGCAACGGCATATGAATGTTATTATTATTATTATTATTATTACACCTTTAAAAGCCAATCTTGGACTGTAACGTGCTTCGCAGGTTAGGTATAGGAAATTAACCTTAGAATAACCTTCTGATTGGGCTCAATTGAGGGCCACAGTACTGATATCATCATTTTAACGTCCTGCCTTTTTTACCAGGTTATTCATGATCAAAGAGTCCAGAAGACCAGCGTCGCTGACAGTTACGGAAACCATTACAATGAAACAGGTAGAAAATGACACTATTCTGCACTTCCTTTCATATTGTAATTTAACAGCTTTTTTTGTAACACATCACCGCCACTGTCTGTATATTAATCATTAGTCCCTTTATGGCTGAATAACGGATGAGCTATTTAAAATAAGTTGGGGAGTGCAGATGATTTTAATTTCGGTGCATGGCGGCAAATCTAATCAGGTCACAGTCAGGAAGGTAAAATATCGGAAAGTGGAAATTGGGCAATAACTAGCTAGCATGGTCTCAGAAAATGAGAACTACTTTGGTTTTTAATGAAATGATTTATTTCTCTTCCCAATCCCCCGAGCACCTCGCTGGGAATGACTTAATGAGGCGGCCTTCTTCTTGTGTCTAATTCAGTTACGGTGGTTGGAGGAGACGACCTGCCCAAGGTTTCCACTCAGGCTTTGAAACAGCAATATGAAAAAACCATCGAAGAGGCCACACCCAGCAAGCAAATTAAGGTAATCACCATCTAGGGCTATTTTTCTACAGTACTGTACATATAAGATTTTATGGGAGTTTTAATAGGAAGGCTATTTGTATGTTTATGACGCAGCCGCTAAATAGTATGGGCTGCTAAATATTATCAAAGGCTGCTAAATATTATGCTGGGAATGTCTTAGGTACTTGTGCGCGTGTGTGTGAGAATTCACGGCAAAGCCTTCCGTCAAACTGAACCACATGTGCATATGTTCATCTCAGATCCTCCTTTGATCTGGAATCAATATTTCAGTCAATCTATATCTAGAGCCAAGAAACACAGTTAAGCTAGCCATGTGGGTCAACTGGTTTGACATTTAAATTATGTTTGGAGTCTTTCTATAGTTCATTTTAACCTGTTTTCCTTCTTAGCCAACTCTTACACGTTTGAACGTTTCATTTGACTTAATGATGTTTTCTTCTACCTTAATCTCAGTGGGGCTAACCGTGTTATATAAAGGCTGAATACATTTGCGGTTGGTGATATAATGGTACTGTACACAGAAAAACACATGGAATGTATCTCTTTCTTTTACTAAGACAGATTTACACATAAAACACCTATGCCATATACAGTATCAATAAGGCATAATAATGATGATGAATTCCTTATATATACATGTATGCTGTACAGTATTTAGTAATAATAAGAAGAGATCATTCTTTTACCCAGTGATACATCTAATTTTCATTCTTGTCAAACATCATTCTCTGATGTAATATTTCCTACTTTACTTTCCCTTCCCTAGTCCCTTAAAATGTATATTTCCAAATACGGACAAACCAGGTCCAGAAAGTCAAAATCCTAACCAGGTATTTGATCCACCAATGAGCTAAAAGTTCATTTATTTCCCTCCCGCTTCCCGGGTGCTGAGGTACTGCCTGGTTAAAGCAAATATCCGGTTAGCTTTTTAACGTAATAAACCTGATTTATCTACATAGAATATTTTCCAACTTTTTCCAACACAACTTTCTCTTTCCTTTTCCTTCTTTAACCAACCCGGCATATAACCTCTAGGTTGACGTGGACATTAACCAGTTTCAATGGCCACCAGTGATCCAGACCTCTAAAAGCTCAGCACTCACCAGCCACGAAACATCCTCCACCTTAACGACGGCCTCCGCCACCTCCTCAGCTGTTCGAGAGACCATCGATCTCTTCCCTCCTCCGCCCTTGTCGGACCTGCTGCAGGTCCCTCAGGAGACCCCCGAGTACCGTACCTCTCCCCAGCCTCTCGACCAGGCCCCCGGCTATTGCACCTCCCCCCAGCCTCTCGACCAGGTCCCCAGCGACCGCGTATCTCCTCAACCTCCCGATCAAGTCGCCCAGCAGAGGCACACGGTTGTGGACAAGGAGCAGTACATCAAGCAGAGGAGCCTGGCCGAGCTGAAGCGCCTCTACAAGCACATCCACCCGGAGGTCCGCAGGAACCTGGAGGCGGATGTCCTGGGCCAGCTCGGCAATGCCGAGAGGGGACGCCTGGGGGGCGAGGAAACAGCGGGGGAGGTACAGCAGGCGCGCCACATGTTCGAGAACGACGACGACGACAGCAGCCCCAGCAAGTGCATGAGCCCCGAGAGGGAGTACATGGAGTGGGACGAGATCCTCAAGGGGGAGGTGCAGTCCATGCGGTGGATGTTTGAAAACAAGCCGCTGGACGCCATCGGGGACGAGTCCCCGGAGGAAACCGAGGCGCGGAACATCACCCAGCAGGAAATCATTGCCGGCAAAGACGTCCGCTACACGGCGTGGATGTTTGAGACGCGGCCCATGGACGCCCTGGGAACGGAGACGCCCGATTCTGCCGGACAGGACGGGAAGTTGGCGGAGCTCGCCCGTGGTGACGTCCGCACAGCCACCTGGCTATTCGAGACGCAGCCACTGGACTACCTGAACAAGATATACCAGGAAGAAGAGCAGGCCACCGAAGAAGTCACGGCGAAGGACATCACAGGAGGTGATGTGAAGACCGCCCGCTATCTCTTTGAAACCCAGCACCTAGATTCTCTGGGTAAAATGGAGACCGTTGACGAGAGCCACTTCCTGAACCTGAAGTCCGAGCTCGAGGAGGTCAAAGGGGAGGTCCGGACGACCACTCGCATGTTTGAGACCCAGCCCATGTGCGTCATCCGAGGAGACTCTGGGGAAATGCTGGAGATAACCACCATCAGCCGTGAGGAGACCGAGAGGGGAGATGTGAAGACGTCCCGCTGGATGTTTGAAACCCAGCCTCTGGATATGATCAACAAGGATCCCTCTAAGGTGAAGTTGATCTGCGGTGTCTCAATGGAGGACAATATTGAAGGAGGCGTGAATAAGGGCAGGTGGCTTTTTGAGACGAAGACCCTGGACAATATCAACAACGAAGAATGGGAGAGCTCAAGGAAGCAAAAGGAGGAGATTATAGGCACTGACGTCAGGAAGCATTGCTTTGTGTTTGAAACTCAGCCGATGGATACTCTGAAAGACAACGCCAATGCCAGGCCATCACTGTCAGAGGAGATTGTAGGTGGCGATGTCCAGTCGGCAAAACATCTCTTTGAAACGGTGCCCATGGAGGCCCTGAAGGATTTGCCTGAAGTAGGAAAACTCCAAAAAGTGGTGGCATCTGAGGAGGAGAAAGGTGACGTCAGGCATCAAAAGTGGGTTTTTGAGAGCCAGCCGCTTGAAAATATTAGGGAAGATAAAAAGGAAATTACTCGGACTGTGAACATAGAGGCTCTTGACAAGGGAGACGTAACAAATTACAAGGAAAGGTTTGAAACCATGGATTTGAGTAAATGCGAGGGGACACAGAGAATACAAGCTGAAGGTGTAACGAGTGGCTCTGTGAAATGCAATAAAGTTCTTTTTGAATCCAGTCCATTGTATGCAATGCAGGACAGCTCTGGGCACTACCATGAAGTGAAAACTGTGCGGAGAGAGGAGATCGTCAAAGGAGATGTGCGGAGCTGCAGGTGGATGTTTGAAACACGACCCATCGACGAATTTGACGAGAGCATTGACAAGTTTCAGATCATAAAAGGAATTTCAAAACAGGAGATTGAGTCTGGCGACGTCAAGACAGCAAAATGGCTGTTTGAAACTCAAGCGCTGGACGCCATAAAGTGTTTTGGCGAAGATGAAGAGTGTACAGCTAAAGACGTGATTGAGATTGAGAAAGGGGATGTGAAAACCTGTAGGTGGCTGTTCGAGACGCAGCCCATGGACGTTCTGTATGAAAAGGTAGAAAGACACGAGTCAGATGTCCAGGATGTCCAAAAAGGAGATGTCAAAACTTGCACATGGCTGTTTGAAACGCAGACGCTTGACAACATCCGTGACCACACTGATTCAGAGTCCGAGACCATTCTAAAGACGTGCACTGTAAAACAAGACGACATCTACGGAAAAGACGTGCGACTGGCTCGCTATCTCTTTGAGACGGAGAACCTTGAGGACATCACAGGGGAAGATTCCAGCTCCTTCCGGAGGGTCACAGAAATCGACATACAATCGGGCGACGTCTCCAGGATGAAGTACATCTTCGAGAACCAATCGTCGGACATCATAAGCTCCACCTCGGAGGAAGCGATGCGCAGGATGAAGACGCTGCAGGCCGAGGACATCCAGAAGGGAAACGTGGTCAACTGCACCTGGATGTTTGAGAATCAGCCAATCGATGCCATCCGTGACGATGATTCGAAGGAAGTCGGGGAAACGCGCACGGTGACAGATGTGCAGGGCGGCAATGTTGACAGAGGGCGGTTCATTTTTGAGACGTATTCCCTCGATCAAATTCAAGACGAAAGCTCAGAGACTGACATTTCAAAGCTGACCAGCGTTCTCCGAGAGGAAATACAGAGGGGGGATGTGAAGAACTACACCATGATGTTTGAAAATCAGCCACTGTATGCCATCTGCGACAAAGAGGGCCACTACCACGAGGTGACCACAGTTACAAAAGAAGAAATAATGAGGGGAGATGTAGTGGGGGCCAGGTGGCTCTTTGAGACCAAACCCCTGGATTCAATCAGAGATTCAGAAGAGGTGTATGTGATTAAAGCTGTGACAGAGGAAGGCATTAACAAAGGAGATGTGAGCTCCGCCAGGTGGAGGTTCGAGACCCAACCCCTGGATGAGATTTCGGAGGACATGAAGGTGAGGTCGAAAACTGTTGAGGACATACGAGGCGGCGACGTCAAAACGAACACACAGCACTTTGAGTCAGAGGCGGACCACAAATACGTCCGAACTGTAAGCGTCAGCGAGATCCAGAAAGGGGATGTGAGGTCTGCCACGTGGATGTTCGAGACGCACACCATTGACCAGATCCAGGGCGAAGGCGATGAATATGATAAAATGGATACAGTAACGAAAGAGGAGATAACAAAGGGGGATGTCAAGCAATCGGTGTGGCTCTTTGAAAAGAATCCTCTTGACAGAATCAAAGAGACAGATGAGACAGAATCGCCTGTCGCCAGGGAGTCGATCCCCCAGGCTGACGTCAAAACAACGAAGTGGCTATTCGAAACAACCTCTTTCCACGACTTTAATGAACGCAATGTGGAAAAGACAGAAATAATCGGGAAAAGCATTAAAGAGACCTTAGAGGAGCTCTATTGTCAGAAAATGGTGGATTCCCAGGGGATTCTCATTGAGGCAGATGAAATCGGCGATGTTCGAATGGCGAAATATAATCTCATGAATCAGGAGTTAGCCCCACAAATCCAAAAGGAAGAGGTTCTCCGGGGGGATCTGACCAACATCATGATAAACCTCTTAAACCGCAGGGAGACAACCGACAGGGGGATCACTGTGGACAAAGAAGAGAGGGGTGATATTACCAGCACCGTGCGGCATCTCTTTAACCAGGAAAAGGGAATCAGTGTCGAGAAGGAGGAGGTTATACGCGGTGACATTAGAGAGGCCATGAATAATCTCCTCAAGGAGGAAGGCTCCTCTAAATGCGGCATACTCATTCAAGAAGATGAGAAAGGAGATGTGAGAATGACGATATACTCCCTCTTAAATAAAGATGAGAGAACTAGCTTAGAGAAGGAAGATATTGTTCAGGGCAATGTCAGGGGAACTCTTCACCGGCTTCTTTCCAATCCAGGCACAGAGGAATCCATAAGGATAACGGTGGGAGATGCAGAAAGGGGCAATGTGAGCTTCTACTCCACCTGCATCGAGTCCGGAGCGCTGGACTACCTGAAACAGCTCCAGTGCGAACCCAACAGCGCCCCGGAAAAGGTGTCAAAAGAGCAAATAGTAGGCAGCGACATTGAGGAGACCAAAATGAGCCTGAGGAGGAACCAGCAGCATATCGGCCGCACGGTGGCGGAAGACGACATCGTCCCCGGCGACGTGCACAGCACCGTAAAAGTGTTCATGACGGAGCCCACGATTACCTTCAGAAACCTGGAGAAAAAGGACATTGTTAAAGGGGACCTGAGAGCGGCGCTCCATTCGCTGACCCTGGCCTCCAGCCAGAGGGCGGTTGTAGAAAAAGAAGAGGTTGTGAAAGGAGATATACCCACCACTTTAAGGTCACTCGAGGAGGCCCAACTTCTAGCCAAAGAAGTGGAGAAGCCGGAGATAATAAGGGGAGACATCAGAGGTGCACTCGAGTCGCTAGAGAAGTCCGCGCAGGCAAAACCTGAAGCAAGCGTGGAGGACTTAGTGCCAGGTGACATCAAAGGCACCCTTAAGTGTCTAGAGGTAGCCAAGCAGGCTGTTAAAGATGTTGACAAAGAGGAGATTGTCAAAGGAGACGTCCACAATGCCATGCTGAGTCTACACGAGGCGTCGAGTGAGAAAAAGGTTCTCCAGCATCAAATCAGCGAACAGGGCGACGTCAGAGGCACCATCCAGCTTCTGCTCGAACCCTCGTCTTCTCCCGTCATGCAACGCCGGGGCAGCGTCGAGGGAGATGTGAAAACCTCAATTAAATCCCTCTACGAGGGCCAGGACGTGGTGCAGATTGAGAGAGAGGAGGTAATAAAAGGAGATGTTCAAGGAGCCATAAAGTGTCTGATGCAGAAAAAACAATATTCCAACCCAAAACGCATGTATCCTCACAAGAAAGCCAGCGTCACTGTGAAGAATCCGTCGCCCCAGAAGCAAGCGGAGTGCAAATGCTCTCACGCGGGCGAGGATAAGAGCAGCAGCCCGGTCCCTCCAGCCCCCGCGGTGAGAAACCTTCCCCAGAGCCCCGAGTCACAGAGGCACACGCGGCAGCACACCGAGAGCGCTGTGAGAGCAGTGGGAATAACTCAAGAGGCCCAATCTCTCACAGTAACCAAAACAGACAATGCATCTGAGACCGCTGAGCAGATGAGCATAAAGGCAAAACAGAAAATGCAGCCCCCAAAGAAATTACCAGCCTCTAACCCCGTTATCGCTAAGAATAAGCAGATGACTACTAATGAGCAGAAGGACGCTGGAGCGCGTGCAGCCTTGACTAACATGACAACGGCAGCTCAGAGGGTGTCGCAGGCCAGCGTTTCGACGTTGCACACGTGTGAAGCAAAGACAGCGCGGCAGGTCCAGACCACGGTCGCTCAGCACACGGCCGTGACACAGAAGGTTGTGGGAGCGTCTGCATCGTCGTCGGAGAGCTCGTCAGCCTTGCGCACAAACACTGCGGCCGCCACGCTCGCCCGGAAGCAGAACTTTAACGGCAAAATCATGGTAATAACCGACTCCCACCCGCGTAACCCTGGCAACAAAGCTAAGGGCGCCATCAAGAAGGCCAAGCCCGAGATTCACTTTCCGCCCCCCCCTTCCTCTCCGCCTCCCCCGTCGGAGTCGGAGCTGTCCCTCCCGCCGCCACCCTCCCCAGTGGCAGAGAGCCCGGGGTCGGCCTCGTCACACCCCCAAGACGCCGACCTGCCGCCCCCTCCCCCTCCACCGCCGCTGGAAAGTGAGTACTTCCCTCCTCCGCCTCCAGACTTCCTCCCCCCTCCTCCGTGCCAGCAAGAGTTCAGCGCTTTGCCCCAGCTGCCCCCTACTCAGACAGGGAAACCCCTCAGTAGGCCCCTATTTAAAGTCCCCAAACATCCAGAACCCCCCAAACATCCCCAGCCGTGCAAACTACTAGATCCCCAACCCCCCAAACTACCAGAGCCCCCCAAACAGCCCCAACCCCACAAGTTACCAGAGCCCCCCAAACAGCCCCAACCCCACAAACTACCAGAGCCCCCCAAACAGCCCCAGCCGCACAAACTACCAGCAGAACCCCCCAAACAACCAGAGCCCCCCAAACCCATACAGGTAAAACCTAAATGGCAGAGAAAAATGGCGACACCTCCCCCACCATCTCCCCCTCCTCCTCCCACAAAACAGATGGCGGCGACGACAGAACATAAAGAGGAGGTTACAGTCCAGGAGGTTAGGAAGGAAGCGACTACTAAACTGTCTGAAACAAGCAAGCAGGTTCGGTCCGAACTGACAGCCGTGTCCGCGACAAAAATACCGGTAGGGAACCCAATTGTAAAACCCCCTCAGTCAGAAACGCCGACAAAAACTAAAAAAGTGTTCGTCCCCGCTATGAAAACGCCTCCGTCCCCAGAACCAACGGCGAATCAGCGACCGTACGCCCGCAAATTCAAAACGCCGCTAATGCTGGCAGAGGAGAGATACCGGCAACAGAGGCTGGAGAAAACAGAGGAAACAGACAGGGCTGGTGTCGCAACACCAACCTCACCCCCACCGACTCCACAAGGATTATCCACCCTTGACAGGGAAGAGGTTACAACGACGCAGATAGCGGAGGGAGAGAAGGCCACAGAAACAACACAAGCTCATCTTGCAGAAAAGAAATCCAGTAGCAAAGAGAAAACAATAGAGCAAGAGACTACAAAGGAAGTTCCTTCCCAGATCCCACTGAGCAAGCCTTTGATATCTGCAGTAAATAAAAAACAGAGTCTGGGCTCTCCAAACATCTCTTTGAATAAGAAGCTCACCTCCAGTGAAACATCCCACACAGAAAAAACACAGGCCTCATCCGAATGCATTAAAAAGGAGCGTATAATGCCCACACCCAAGGATCAGTCTGTGTTAATCTCAGCTGCTCAATCTTGTTGTGACGCTTCCGGCATTACAGTCCAGTCCGGTTCTGTTACGACCACCTGTTGTGTCACAGAGCAGCAGTTTATTAAGAAGTCCAGCAAGAGTATTGCTGTCACACAGAGCACTGTTCAAGAACACACCAGCCTTGGAAGCCAGGCTACGGTCACATTGAAAGAGGAGGAGGTGAAGAATATTAATGTCCCTATTCCACAGGAGCGGGAAAAGGGCCCCCCTCAGCCCACTAAAATTCCAAAGGTAACGCCAAGTTTCAAGGTGAAAACCTTCAAGATGCCCGCGGAGAACAAAGAGGAGAAATGTGGCACGACGGAGCGAAAAGAAACGGTTCAAACCGAATCCCATTTCCAGCAGGGGCGCGTTAATATCTCTCAGCAAAGGGAGAGTGAGGTGATTCAGAAAAGCAACCAGGTGGCAGCGGTGAGAAAGGACGGCGTGAAAAAAGAAAAAAAGACCACTGAAGGAAAACACCCGAGGCCCGATAATGCAGGCAAATTAGAGGCACACGTGAAACCTGCAATGCAGACATCAAAGAGAGAGACTGAACTGAAGCCCTGTCCAATTAATGCTACTTCCCTGGCTAAAGACAGTAAGACAGTGACAGCTCCAACCCCTCTGGGAAAAAGTTGCATATCTGCTTCCCTCTCTCACCAGAGCATGAAGACAGAGTGCCTGAAGACAGAGAGCTTGAAGACAGAGAGCGTTCAGACGCGTGAGGAGATAATTGTGACTCAGGGTGTAATTTTGCATAAGGAGACAGTTCAGAAACAGAAGCAGCAGGCGAAGGTTTCCCAGAACCAGCAGGTAGCAGAAGCAGGCAAATTGCAGGCCGTGTCCGGAAAAAGGAAACTCAATGTCTCGGTGAGTGAGGTGTGTAAAGGGGAACCCTCGGAAAAAGCTCCGGTTTCTGCCGAAAGCGCTGAGCTTGATAAATGTAAGTTAATTCAGAATTTTCTCACTCAAATAAAAGAGCTTCAGGGTACACCAAGCAAAATAGACTCCAACACCGTCAGAATGATTATAAGCGAAGTCCCCGATTGTATGATGGGGATGGATGAGAAAAAGAATTTAAGTGAAATTGCTGTGCAGCAAAGTAAGAAAAAGTTAAAGGAGATGACAGCGTATTTGAGAAACGTTGCTCAGGGAAGACTGGCGTCTCTGGAGGAAAGCCTGACAGCTATGGAGCAGCAAGTCAAAGACACACCACCACCGACATCACCACCTCTGGTTCCCCCGAAGCCTGACAGTAAGGCTTACAGCGCAGCCACAGCCAAGATATCTAAGATAAGCATTGGCTCGTCCAAAGTGGAACACCAGCAGATGGCCACCAAAGAGACGAGGGTGTCTCGCGCAGAGGAGAGCAGTAAGACGTGCGTTGCTCGTGCGGCCACTGCCGCCGCCTCCCCGCTCGCCAGTGTCCGCACGCCATCTCCGACCTTCATCACCATGGAGACGGTGCGCCGGACACCCCCGCCTCCCCCTTACAGGTCGATGGGCACGCCCACCTCTCACCTGGGCAGCCGGGCCACGTCCTCCCCCGTCCTCAGCCGGAGGATGAGGGACTCCGGTGGGACCCCCCCTCCCCCTTTACCTGCACCCCCGCCGGCTCCAGAGCATTCGGGGGCGGAGCTACCGGCATTCGGGGAAGACGGCACGCACATGGATGTGACGGACATGGTGGACTCCATGACAACGGTGAGGGATAAAAAGTCGTTCTTCGAAGAGGCCCAGTGGGCTGAGGTGCACAAGAGCTACCTGAGGAGAGACCCCATCGACATCCCGGAGCGGCTGGGGCCTGACGCTGAGGAGGAGGTCGCCGTGGAGATGGTGGTGAGCCTCGACCTTCTGAAAGACGCGCTGCCCAGGGTCAACCTGACCAAGCTGGTCAACAAGTTCGAATCTCCGCAGCCAAAGGTCTACGCGCGCAAAGACCCCATCGTCATCACCGAAAGACTGGGAAGCGACACAGAGGACCCCGAGGCAGACCCCAAGACCCCCAGACCGGAGGAAATTCCCACGCTCAACGTCAAAGCAATAAAGGACGTGTTTGAGATGGGCGAGCACAGCTCCCAGGCGGCCAGGGAACTGAGAGCGCAGATAGAAAGACGGGAGTCTGAGTCGGCCCACGGTGAACCGGCGGGCCACTCTCAGACAACGTCGGTAACCGAGCGCTTTTCCGGCGTCGACGAACACGGCAACGCGACGACGGGCGTGAGACATGAAACCGCCGAGAGCTCCGTGACGCGCTGCAGCCCGCCGTCCTATGCCGACGTTGTCAAGGGAGACGCCACCGCGGGAACCGTCTCGTCCGAAGCCTCTGGTGACGAGTTGCTCTGGAACCTTCAGCAGTCCTGGGCAGACAGCGAAGGGATGCTCCAGAACCTGAGATTCGGTGTCACGGAGCAGAGGACATCCCAGATTGTCACGCGTCAGCGGGAGACTTTTGTGTCCGGTAACACAGCCGGCTGTGGAGCATGAGGATGCTAATCATATGAATGCCGGTGTGTTTAACATGGTGTAAAGTATTTAACATGACGTGTGTGTGTGTGTGTGTGTGTGTGTGAGTTACAAATTAGTAATGTGAAGTGTCAGTTGCAGTTGAGAGAACTCTCAGAACTGACAGCGGCTGATTTATTTTACCGCTTCCCTTTTTGCCATTAATTATTTTTACATTAATTTTGTAACCACTAAATTAAACACCAATACCGTATTTCTGGTACATGCAGTTATGCACAGAATTTGTTCATGAGTGCTTGATGAATGATGATGAAAATGTTGAATTAATATTCATGTGTGATGTAATGTTCGCTTGAAGATAATGTTCTACTCTTATGATTGAGATGGAACCAGCATGAAGTGTGTGCAGTGTTATGCCGATATACATTTTATTTGTGTGATAATATGACAAAAGTGTAACTAAAACACAATGAACATTCAGAATGCTTTAATAACCATAATGCTTTTCACAGGTTTAGCGAAGTGATATAATATACAGCAATTCTTCTTAACAGTAGCTTTCCAAATGAGATCAATAAACTACTTATATATTTACAGTATCTCTTGCTCCACTTCCCTAAACCTAACTGAAATGTTAGTGATAATTAGATAAACTGGTAAATCTATATTGATTATTATAATGTATGATATTAAAATGTGATTATTATCATTATTATCATGATAAGATGAGAATGTCTAAGCACCAAATGCATGTGCTGCTTTTATGAATGTGTTCTTGTTTGCCTATACTGTATCAAGATAAAGTTTACATTATTATAAATTCTGTTTCTGCAGAAAATACGAGTTCCAGAGTCCGAACTATGCACGGCGTGTCGGAAGAGGGTCTATCCCATGGAGTCGCTGATCGCGGACAAACACAACTTCCATAAGAGCTGCTTCCGCTGTGAGCACTGCAAAGGAAAGCTAAGGTCAAACCTTTCCACCCAGTCATCTTCTCCCCCCATTCTTTTTAATGATTATTACACTAACTGAACAGCCCTTTTAAATGTTTTATTTATTTTGTATTGTAGCCTTGGCAACTATGCCTCTCTCCATGGACACATGTACTGCACGCCACACTACAAACAACTGTTCAAGTCTAAGGGAAATTACGACAAAGGGTTCGGACAGACACCACACAAGGAATTATGGAATGTCAAGAACCAGCACAATACCGCTGAAAGGTCCAAGATAAAATCCCCCACACCGGAGAAGACTGGCGTAGACTCCAGAGATTCCGTCGCCCAGGGCAACGTCATTTCCGCACACCACACCACAGACGAAGACAAAAAGCCCGCCAGTAGGATTTCGGTAGTGTGGCCCCCTCAAACAGACGCCCCCAAGAAACCCTTTAACGTTGAGGATGAGCTGAAGCTGGTTAAGCCAGCGTGGCCCCCCCAACAAGAGGGTTCGCCACAGAGGGAGGAACACCAAAGCCAGCCAGTGAAGCCTCCGTTAGAGAACGCTAATAATCCCGTGGCTGTGGCAGAGGAAGCCAGGGAAAATGCCACAGCGGCGACGGTGGAGGTCACAGAGGTCGTACCGACACCAGAGGAGGGGGCTCCGGCAGCAGAGGAAACCGCACAGCCAGAGGCCGAGCGAGGAGGAAACGAAGGCAAAAGAGAGGGAAGTGTGAAGGAGGCTGAGAAAGGTGAACAGAAGGGAGGAGGAGAAGAGGGGAAAGTGAATGGGCACCAGGAGGAGGTGGAGAAAGCAAGTGAGGAGGGTGGGGCTGATGTTAAGGTCACGGTTATCGACGGGGAGGTGGCGGTGGGACAGGCGGCGAATGTGAATTCCAACAACAACAACAACATTAACCCGCTGTCACTCAACCGTGGCACTTGTCAAGGACCCGACGAGCTTGATGATTTGCCGGGTTCAACCTCAGCAGCAGGGCTCTTAGTAGCCGATGGCGACGGGAGCGGCGAAGAACCAGAATGGATGCTGACCGACGTGCTGCAACTGGCGCAGAGGGACGACGCGTTCGCCGTGCCAGCGGGTGCCCAATGTTTGACCGCCGCGGACGGCAGCTGTGAATTCCTCTTCTTTCCCGAGACAGACGGGAAAACGTCTCCTTTGGGAGTCGAGGCTCCTCTATGCTCCTCAAGCTTCCTGGAGGACATCTTTGCCGGCCTCAGCACCAGCAGCTCCGACCTGCTGTCCGATTTTACATCCAACATCTTCGGTCACCATGGTAGCGAGGCGACTCCCATGTCGATGCTGGACGATCTCTTGGATTTTGGAATAGGACTGAACGAAAGCAAAGACCAGACAAAGCCCGGAGTTGCCTGGACTACGAACCCCAGCGCGGGCGAGGATTCTTCTTTGTGGGTGGATGACGGTGACGATTCTCTGACGGTGGAAGAACGCATCAAAAGGAACAGACACTACGACGACGATGATGACGATTAAAACATCCTGGATTCGATGACGGCTTGTTTGTCCGCAAGCAGCTTCACATACAATGTCCATGGAGAGATGAACTGAGCTGATGTAATCTGTTTATTTTTCTTCATTTGTACTTTAAATGTTTTGAGGTAATTTTTTGCTTTATATTTGTTTTCTTTATCCTCCTTTGGATGCTTTTTAAATGCACCTGGTGTGCGAAGAATAAGTAAGATTAAAAGTGGATCTACAGTATGTTGTTGTGTTCTAGCTGGTATACTATTTTTATTCTACTTTATTTTACTGTCACGGAGGGCTATATTTGCAACACGCCACGCCTGTTCATGACTTTCAAGTGGCGTTTCTCCTTTGTTGCTTTGAATGAATGGCTGTCAAGCTTTCTTTAGATTGTCAATAAAGCTTTTTTTTCTTTTCCATCTCTGTTGTTTATGCCTCGGTGGAAATAAAGCATCATAAAGTCGACGCTACACGCCTTCTCACAGCAGCAGGTTCACAGACAGAGGAGGGTGGTAATGGCACTGAGCTGTATCTCATTGTGAAGTCTCGTTTCCTGATCTATAGCGAGGCCATATTACCCATTCCAGAGGAGATCTCTTGGCTAAAGTCCTATTGATTTTCACTAAGGCAGGCAGCAGGTTGTGGGGAGTTACTGATTTTTCCCATTATGTGGCTTTTGTCACCATTGTCTGGTCTTTTTTATTATTATTAATTTCCTAGATATAGTACGGTGGCATGTGTGATGTAATTGGCTACTGAGGGCAAAATATATAAACTTATCACGTTAATTTCATTAGCGATATACATGCAGAGACTCTCTGAAGCTGCATTTGTGTCGTGATTGACATCTCTTCCTAATTGGAGCTGGAGTTGTCCTTGATTTCACAATTAAGATTTTATTTACCACAAAGCTGTTTGGATCTTTAGTGAACAGGGCTTTTAGAAATGCTTGTCAACACTTTCCACTATCACTCAGACAAAAAGGTTGAACAGCCGTTATCAATGTCACCGTGACATCCAGACAGCAAATGGGTGTTCTAGGGCCAGGAGCGGAGAGGAACGCACGCCACTCACACACGTGGGCAGGGCATGACACTGAGTTTCAAACCAAAGCAATGTTTTCGTTGCGCTGGTTTCAAGGCCAATTCCTAACACAAAACAATAGTGTTCCAGTAATAAAGTGGTGCAGTTGACCGTATAGAAAGTAGCCTACTAGCCTAGGCCCAGACCATGGAAATAACACAGTTACGCCAACGGATGTTCAAAATTGTCAACGGTCACATGGTTCATTGAGAGACAAAACCTATGGCACAACAGTTCCAGGTGGGCAATTTGAATATACAGTAAATATATATTAACTTAGTTTTTTTGATAATTTGTAGTCAATAAATGCACCTATTTACATTTAAAATAGAATTTATAGGGTACTTTTAGTATTTAGGCTAACTTCCGTGAACTATTTTGAGGCTCCGTTTCTGTGAAAAAACGGTCCATTGGAGTGAACGGAGATGGCGCAACTCTGTTATTTCCATGGCTCTGCCTAGGACTATATGAAATCACCCCTTCGGTTAAGTGGTACTGGGGCATATTTTGCCCCAGAAGCCATTAGATCACGTCTACCTCAAACGCCATGAAATTCAACGCCGCTAAACGAATCAGCGTTCTCCTCGCTACCTACCTTGAATGATTGGCTGCGATGCGCCTCGTAAACGGGGTGCTGATTGGACAGCTCCGAAGTCAGCTGCGGCTCTCTGCAGTCGGCTTCACCGCCCCCCCCCCCCCCCCCCTGCTCCGTCAGACAGACGATGGGAAGGCAACGCCAGCACGCACACGGAGCTGTGAGCACCGTGGAAGACGGACCGCGCCGCACCAGGACAAGTTGTGCTGCGAGAGGGACACGGGGGAAAACCAGACTGGTAGGTCCAAATATGATCGGCTACCGTCGTGACATGACAGCTGAGCCCGATGCGCTGATTTGTTTTTTCGCTGCAGTCACTTTTCCGATGGATTACCGGACAGACGCACTAGTGGATCGCACTTGATGGCCAGATAAACTCTAATTGATCGTGGACATCTCATGCCTTGTGTTTTCTGTTTCTGCAGAATGGTTAATAATTTTCCGTGTCACACCAAAACTGTAATATTATATTGCCCTCCATGACCCCAAAATTGTATTGTTATAAGTAACAGCTCTTAAACTCGTCTGTTGACTGTATTTTGACAAGGTATTTGCTTGTGCCGTCGATTTGTCCCTGGGAGTGGGTGTTTTAGAAGACTCCGCCTATTATGTGGAAGTCAATCGGCTACCAATTCATAGCCTATTTGTGGTCGACCCAATCTACCCTTAAACTGCGAGTCGTCATGGTTTTCGTTTGACATCTAGTACATCGTAGGACTGTGTTTGCGTTTGTCTGTGTGGCGTGTGGGTACAGATTTGAATCCAGTTGAGTGTATTGTGCATTTGAAAATGCACTTTCTAGTCTGATATCAAAGTAGAGTGATGTGGCTTACTGCTGTAATTCATGTGACTTTAACTTCAGAAACTCATCTGTCTTTGTTCCATTTCACAAAGAGATAGCTATCATCTCTGTAGAGTGGTATATATCTCTGGCTGGTAATGGCACTCTATTTCAAAGAGGTGTAAAACATGCAAAAAAAGAGAAATGGGCACTATCCTTCTGTGGAAAGCTTCTCAACGCGAACTATAGCTTTTAATCCAGGGGTGATAACAGTAGTCATGGCTACTGTCACAGCTTGCTGTGAACAATATGTTAGAAGCGTCCAAAATAAATATTTTCAGAGAAAAATATATCTTTTCAGAGAACATCATTTTTGTCAGTGCCCATTTTTAAAACGAGGCAGTCAAGAGATCAAAATGATGTCTCCCGTTCTGAGAGGGACTGGCCATCCCATGTTCTTTGGGTAGAGGGTATGGGGGCGGGGATGTGGGCGCGCTTAAAACCACAACATCTAACATCTTAACAGATCTTCCAGCGGTTCCAGGTCCTCGCCAACAGCTCTGCCAAATGTTACCCATCCAAACACCCTCCACCCAGCCCCGGGCAGTCCTGCTATTGTACGTGAAGGGGCATTTACTTCCAGAATCGTCCTACAGGCTGCCGTCTTCCATCTAGAACACACACGTGCAAATACGCGCGTACAGGCGCACACACCCCGCCTGAGAAAGCAGCTGTTTAATCTCAATTAGGTGATGCCATATCAAAATTGGTGTCGAGCACACATGCCTGATTGCCGACGCTAATGATGAACCTGGCTAGGGAACAGTCAGTGAAAAGGAAAGTACGCGGATATGCTGCGTTAGCCTAATTAATTTCAATGTCACACCTGTTTCGGTTGCCATCGTTTTCTTTTTTGCCTTTTTCTTTGCCAGCGGCTCCAGTGCCCAACTGTCCCCGGGGAACTGTTTGACTAAGCATAGTCCGGATTGGGACGCCTTTCCCTGTCACCGCAGCTACGGGAAGACTTCACAAATTGGTCCCAATCAGCGGTTTTAGATTAAAGAGGTGTCTGCAATGTTGTTCTCACTTCATGAGCTTGTGACGCTATGCCCTAAACACATCACATGAAAATAATAGTTTGTTTGTTTTTTTACACCATATGGAAATGTGTTTTGCTTAATAACAGGCAGTAGATTATTGCCAATGCATATAATGGTTGAGAATTCATTATAGTTTCATGGCTGTTTACATCTTCTGTGGCCTGGTCTATGCTCTTTCAGGGTATTGACTGCTCATCTGACATAACTTGCTTATAGCTGTTCCTGTGAGGTGATTCAGACGCCAAGGGGACAGATTTATTGGCTGAATTTGACACGCCGAATTGATCTCTTCAAATAGTCTGTACACTAAATGGTATGACGCCATTTCCACTGGGAGCCGGGGGAATTGGGAAATTGCCGCTCTTTTTACTAAAATGAATCTGCGGCGAAGCCCCCTCGGGCTAAAAACATATCCTTTTATTACATTTGTCGTTTTATTTTTCTTATGGAAGCTGTGGCTTTCCATCACTGATGAATGACATTTTTAAAGAGCATAATAGAAATGTGCCTTGCTTATCATTTATATATATCATAATTAATATATAATGAATGCATACTGCTACTTGGGCTTTTGTTTGGTGTCTGTTCTTGTGGACGTAATTCAAGGGGAAAGCTGTGGTTCTGCCGTTTGTTGCCCCCTGGGAATGCATTTCTTTCAAGTGTACAGCTTGGCTTATCAAATGTCATTACTGTTTATTCTCCTACAAGCCGTTCCTCGATGGCAGTTGCTTTATGAAGTCCTTATGTAAGGTTGAAGCCTTTTCCCCCCCACTCACCAGTTGCGGTGTAACTATTAGTTAAAAAACAAACAAAAAAATTGTTTTGAAAGATTGCATGTGCTGTAATCTAAGTAAGATAATAATAGAGTTAATTAGTGTGTCTGCTTGTAAGTTATCATTTGTAGTAGCCTGCAACTTCAGCACAGTATACTGAAACATATGTAAATGTATATATGTCAGTCATTATGGAAAAAGCTTGTTGACATAGGGTGCTCCCTCAGAAGCTCCGCCCCCACACATTGGAAACGCATCACAAAGGCTAAGATATAGTTGTGTGGTCTGCACGCCACTTTGTTGGACTTCCTATTGACGGTGCCAGGGCTCTGTAGAAACATCCAATTATTTAGGTGTTTTTCCCCGCACGCACAGAATGGACAGCTAGCGTGTATCATCTTAGAATAGCTTATACCTTTTTTTTTTATAGCTATAGACAGAGCCATGGAAATAACAGTTACGCCAACGGAAGTTTGAAATTGTCAACGGTTGGAACAATAGTTCCCCGAAGTGCTTGGTGGGCAATTAAAAAAAAAAAAAACTATATATATATATATATATATATATATAAAATAAAATGCATTTTTTGGTAATTAAACAGATTTTATAGGGTACTTTTAGTACTAGGCTAACGTCCGGGAACTATTTTGATGCTCCACGATCCGCCATTGTTGTGAAAAAAAAAAAAAACGGTCCATTGGAGTGAACGGAGATGACGCGACTCTCTCTCTACATGGCTCTGGGTATAGGGGGTAACATGTACTTGTATGTCAATGTCTGCAGAGTGGAGTTAAGATGGGTTCATGTAACATTGTGTGTGTGTGTGTGTTTCGTCCAATAACCTGCCTTTAAACAAGGGTTCTCTCCACAATTAGAGAAGTGGCGCTAAATGTTTACATTATGCACGTATACGGTATATGGAAAAACCATAACGTTACGAGGGCGTTAAAGTACTCCCCTGTAATGACACTAGATCTCTCACTGTCACTTTATACAGCCAGGAGCCAAACAGTGTATAACCACGCTCTCTGCTCCCAGAGCTTATTTCATGCTCTGCCTGCCTGCCTGCCTGCCTGCCTCCTGTATATCTTCCATGTGTTGTGTGTTGTTCCGGTGGGCTGGCTATCTCTGGCCTTCGCCCGTCTCTTATGCCACAGGCAGCCACCAGCCACATATCACCTGCTAAAGCAAAGCTGGCGTGTGGAATATTGGCTGTGCTCGAGCGGGCGGCGGCCCTTTCAGCAAACGTTATACAGCTCGGCCTGGTGCGTGCATGGGCGCGCTTGTTTCGGTGCGTTGTCCCACACATCGCACATCGCACACACACACGTGATGTGTGTCTTGTCTTGTCTGTTGTACCGCCCTCGCTGTGAGGCGGCTACAATGCCCTCCCTTTGGACGCACAAACCCAGTTCTTTTTTAAAAAGCCACACATCTCTGTTTGTGTGGATTTACACTCTTAGGGCCCGATCACACCGAGATGCGTCGCTAGCAAAGCCATTGTTTTCTCATGGTATGGCGCGACTGGCATGCGCTCTTTTACGCGCATAAAAGTTAAAATAATCAACTTTTCAGGGCAAGGCTCGTTGAGCCGTGTTGCTCGTCAATGTGCCAGTTGGCCCAGGCAGCCTTTCTCTTTGGCCCTGGCAGGGCATCTCTGTGTGATCGGGGGTTTATCAACGCGCTTTTGAAGCGGCCACGCCTTTAGCGACGCGTATCGGTGTGATCGGGGCCTTAAAGGTAGAGTCAGCTATTGCAAGCTAAATGTAAGCTAATACGCTTTTTTTGGTCAAATTCAACAAATATCTCCTTGCATTTTGAAAGCTTGCCGTTCTCTGTGCGTGTTGATAAAATGTTGTATTCCTACACAGCCCTGGCTGCATAAATAGCAACATAAACAAAGTGGTGAACACCGCTCATATCAACAAAGCCGCAGCACCACGTTTTGCATCACAACGCATTTTGACAGCAGAGCGACACCGTTGTGATTTGAGCACGAAGGCGCCGTGAGAGAAAAGTGTTCTTTTTTGAAAACTCTTGTTTTGAGGACACTTTCCACGTGATATGATGTTCTGTCATCGACGGTCAAAGCAGAGTAAGATGACACACCCTGGACTGGACTGTGGAATTGACCTTTCGCCAGAGCAGGGTTCCCCAGCCCTGGTCCTAGAGGGCCACTGCCCTGCATGTTTTAGATGTCTCCCTGCTCCAACACACCTGATTCTAATGCAGCGTTCAAATGGAACGCGTGAGCTCGTGACTACGACATGCAAAGTCGTGTACACTAAAGCCTTGCGTTCAAGTGGTTGTCGCGTGGAGACTGTTACTAGGCAACAGTGACATGGACCCCGAAATACTTGTAGTTCTTTTCGCTTATTTTCTAGATCTGGTTTACCGGTACTTTGTATTTCAACAATAACGACCCATTCAGTTGAATCAGGTGTGTTGGAGCAGGGAGACGTCTAAAACATGCAGGGCAGCGGCCCTCTAGAACAAGGGTTGGGGGTCCCTATGCCAGAGTATGATTGACAGGCAATCTGACTAATCAGAAGGTTGCTCCGCGCCACATTGTCAGATAAACAAGAATAGCTGCGTTCGCTGTGGGAATGTACCGGCTGCAGTAAACTGTTTTATTACTTTTAAATTAAATGGTAGGCTACTAGATTTAAATGCAAAACTGAAACCATCATGAAGCTACAGCATATCCTGCCGTTTCCCCGATTTCTCCCGTTATTGTTAATGACACAATGTTGGTCGTCTCTGATGTTGAGGTCAGCTCAGAGCCATGTGGGTCAGCTGTCCGACAGACCCGCCCATGGGCGTGGCTAACTCGCTACTAGCGAAAGGTTCTTTACCAGTTAAAGGATAAACAATGAATCTGAAGTGAAGGCAACATGGTGTAGGACAGGAAGACAAACTATCACCTAAACGGCAGCATAATTGTAGAAATGGAAAATGGCGGAGAAAATGTAATATAGCGAAGTAGTAAAGGGAGGATATGGATAAAACATCAAAAGGGTAAAGCTGCCGGTAACAGACCTCGACGGAATACTGTCCGTCGATAACAAGGGGCCTCGTTCGGAGCAGCGGGGGCTGCCATCTTTGATCCAGACGGTCTGTGTCAGCAGGCTCCTGCCCCACTCTCATGTCCTCAGGCAAGACACACAACTCCTGCGAGGTAGCTGATCCACAGCTGACCCCTTTCCCTTGAACCTCCTGCCAGCGGAGATTCAGTAAATCGTCATTATTATTAGTATTATTATTAGTCTAGACTTTTTATTCTCTTCTTTTTCTCTTCTACATGGTTTAAGAGCTTGTT
>JAODUK010003645.1:25000-34039 GCA_027564635.1 Typhlichthys eigenmanni
GTATCGCTTCGCCATTCGCCAGCCCGGGAAGGCCGTTGGAACCGGGCTTCGCTGGCTCTCGAATAGATGATTGGATTTGGATCACGGCAGAAATGAGGGAGGGGTTGGTGTTCTCTATCTGTCTCCTATCAGTCTCCCTCTGAACTCAAACTCGTAAGGGTATAGTCGGCCAGCCCCCAGAGCTCCAGCCAGGATTCTGCGGAGGAGGGACTGGTGGGGGGACTACATTCATGTTTGCTCCACAGCCCCGGGTGCAGTGAAACCCGCCGAGGTTGTTAACATCTTTAAAAACGCAGTGCTGTTAATCAGAAAACGGGGCCAGTTCGTCCTCTGTGATCGTTTGCAGAATGCCATTCGGCAGCAGTTTCGCATCTCGGTGGTGCCATTACACTTTTAAAAAGCAAGAGGATCTAATTAAAAGCATTATGAAAGCATTTTTGGCAGAACCCCCCACCCCCACCCCCAACACCACCTTCCCTTTTAATCATGTTCCAAGCATGGTATGATTTTGCTGGCTGTTTCGTGGCACAGGTCAGGGATGAGAAGCAGAGGAGTCAAGAATAATATATTCTTAAACTCACTATGAGTTAACGACCGACCCTGCCTCTCCCAACAAACAGATAAATGGGAGATTTGTCGTTGTGTTTATTTGCGGAAAATTAGCTCCCGTTTTTTTTTTTTTTGTGTGTTTAGTATTGTTTTGCACTGCAATTGGCATAATCCCTTATGTAATATTAATATCTTCCCGTATGCATGGCTGACTTCAATCAGCATCTGGTCTGAACAGGCACATTCCTCACAGGGACCCCAGAAACCTGTGTGTGTGTGTGTGTGTGTTTGACTTCTTTGGCATAATTATAGAGCCCGCACCATTATGTACGCACATTCATCACGCAGAATTGAATTATTCGGAAAACCAAAGTGGACGCGAGGTTTTCTTCAGGTGAGCGCACGCTCTGAAAAAAGCGCCTGGCCTTGTGAGACCTGTGTATAAACTTGACATTAGCTTTTCAAGATGATGTCGACCAAATATATTTACATTTTTCTATTGTTGTTGTTGTTATTTTGGACAGCAGGAGCTGTTAATACAGAACCGCCTGCTCATTTCTCTGTTGGTGTTAGCTGCCTCTGTGTATCATTAGCATAGGGCAGGCCCGAGAGGCTGAGTCCGGATAATAAACTTTTCCGCGCTGAACCTTCCTCGCCTGAACAGATGTCGCTCTGGGAAGGAATGCAGGAAAGGTCAGGGGGTGACGTGCACGGGCGGGCGCTGGTGTGCCCGGCTCGGTTTGCGATGCAGCTGCTGAAAGAAAACGGAGTAATATGGCTCGCTGCACTAAGCTAACTTCTCGCCTGATTGGCACCATAGACTGTTATAAATGGATTCAAGCCCTCCATGACGTCACCATAGGTTGTTTGTGTGTGTGTGTGTGTGTCTGTCACACACACACACCCACAACACACACACAACCCTTCCGTGACGACTGTATATACAGAATATAAATGGACAAAGCCTGCACAACCATAGCTTTTCTCAAGAACAGATTTCAACGCCACGCTGTGCTGGCTCTGGCTGTCGCCATCTTTGCAGTACCTTACCCTACCTGTAGCGCCCCCCTATATCCATTATAATGGGATAAATGTATGGCAAATATATTTTTAACTGTACAGTTGTCATGAATTGGAAGACTAGCTATAGAGACTATGTGCCATGTTTTGAACCAGGCTGTAAACATGTTTTATTTTTGCTGTAAAGTCTTGACAGTTTAATACGGGGGTCTTTGGGGATTGACTCTCTTTTGCAGTCGGCCTCAAGTGGCCATTCGAAGAACTGCAGATTTTGGCACAACCAGGAGGTCCCCTCCAGGAGTTCCCTCCTGGTTGTTGCGGTGGAATAAGGAACTGGGAGGCGATGGGAGAGGGAAAGTTCTCCCCCCTTGCCCCTCCTTGTTAACAGGGCTCTTAGGCTGAAGATGCCTTCTCCACCCCTCCCCATGTAGCCACAGTACACGGCTGTCTTAAAACATAAACAGGGAGATGGGGATAAATCTGTAATAGAAACTGAGGAGGGATCCTCCGACATCAACACCTCTTGGTGAATTATGATCTAGTTCTGTTCTGGAAAGGTTGCAAACATTTCAGATGGGGGGGGGGGACAATGACACAATATGGGGGAATAATCTAAATATAACTTACCTTATTTATATTTGAGAAGTACTTATTTTTACTCAGAAATAATGCGGTAGACTATATAAATGTGCCAAACTGAAACTCTACATCCTGCTGATAGTTATTTTTATTTTAAGCTTAAAATTATTAAAATGTTTACTGCACTTGTAGCAGGGAATCTTGTTTTTGTCACTGATGTTTTTTATTTTTTAAAGTATTTTTTATTATTTTTTATTTTTTATTTACTACTGGCAGGAATTTGTTTTAGTCAATTATATATAGAGGAAGAGTGGATTGAGTGAAACGCTTCTTTTAACAATTTCGTGAATGCATATTCATACTGTTCTTTTATGCCTTTTGTTGTTCCATATCGCGGGACATGTACCCTTATTTATTTAGAGACGTGTACATTAATTGATTTCAGAATGACACGTTGTAGCCCATTAGTTTCTAACGCATACATGATTTGTAACATGAGGGCTGCGATGTTCTGGAATGATAAATTACCCCTTTCTCTCGGATTCGGAAGATCTTTCTCTATCTGGTTAGATTAGTTGGAAACCACGCGAAGAGCGTCTGCCTTGTCTGCAGGGGCAGGAGTGGAACAAAGCAGTACGTGAAATGTAGCCGGGCCATGCTAATATTTTTCTGGCGCGTCTGCACTCTCTCGTCTCCAATATGTGGCCTTCGTGCATTTTTCAGGTTTTGCTTGATTACACTTCCTGGACGATGTTTCATATTTGATCAGATCAAGGCTTTTACTCGCACAAAGGCACAAATAAATATTAAATACATACTCTAGCAATAGAATACAGTTAAACATGGAATTAGTTCAACTCATGTAGTCCACAATAGGCTTTTGAGTCTGTGCTAAGACATGTAATGAGGACTGTAGCAACGTACTCCAATGGTTTTGTACGACTGGCTTCAATCCACAAGGAACTTTTCAAATGCAAAGACAGTAGTGTATGTTTTAATGCACATAACATCATCTGTTAATGCTCTGTTTCATGGGACATGAAATGCTGATAGCGGAGCAATTTAAGTCCTGTTATAAACTTGGATTCACAGACCACTGGTGATACGACCTGGCTCAAGGGCCGTAAACTTAACATACACTAAACTAACTAACAGAATAACATATCATTGGGTGTGAATGCGTGTAGGTGTATGTACTGAACATACGTGTTGTGTGTTGCGTGCTAACCAAACTAAGAATCTAACCAACCTAAGAAACAAACCAAACAACAGCATGTGTGGTGCCAGGAGGGTCACAGAGCCAGTGTGCTGCAACACACCTATATAAGTGACATGCCCAGGTGCACTTAACTGACCTAATTAGGGCCTATCCAGCCAATAAGGACCACCGGCCTGCTAAAACAAGGCAGGGCCGTCACAACTGGAGAGAAATGGTACAACACTCTCTTTACAATCTCTCTGTAATGCGTTGCTGGCAGGACACCTGTGATTTAGCGAGAACGTAGGGCGAACCATATCAAGCGCGCGGCGTTAGTTCAAGCAGGTCATGGAGGTCTGCCCGCCGTCAGCGATCGCGTGTCACTCAACTCACTCGCACAACACTCATTGGTCCCTCCGTGGAGGAGGTTTATTTTTAAACAGTTCCCTGCCGTTTCCTTGCTCACGCTGAGTTCACCGCAGAGCGCAGAACATCTGCCACATCCCCAGTTCTACCTTTTCCTGTTCAAGTGTCATGCATGTCTTTGTTATATCATTTATTATACGAATACAATAGTGAGGGTGTGTTGCGTTTGCTTGCCCTTATTACAGGAATAATGTATACGTGTAATGTATCTAAGTCGTAGGTGCTGGTGTGTTGCATACATGTTTACGCCGTCGTGTTATTGCTGACAAAACATAATCTGTGCCGCTGGCTGTTCAATGGGGGTTACAGCCATTGTTAAGATGCTTCCACACTATATAATGAGAATCTCCCAGAACTAAGCCATTCTGCCAAAGATAATTGATGAATAGCATCCTGCTTTATATTCTAATAAATTCCTTATACTAGACGAGAGCGGCCTGACTTAAATCTATTTATGATAGATTGATGTGTTTTTGTTTATATTGTTTATATTTCAATTTTTCCATCATGTGATACTTCTATTCATATTCATGTGTTCTGTAAATGTCAGATGACATTTCAATTTGTCTGATGACAACCTTTATTTGCACACGTTAATTTGTCCCAATCATCTCTCATTAATTGCTCATGCTCTACCTCCCATCTTGATAAAGTGACCTTTTCCCAACAAGGGTGACGCGTTCAGAAAAATTGCATGGGAGACATTTCATGTCATCTGACACAACACCTCTCGCAGCTCGCTCACAACATTTATCAATTATCGCCACAGGCGGGGAAGAAGCCGTATTGTAGCATCTGTTCCGCAGCTCGGAATTTGACTTGTATGGCTTTCACTCACTCGGCATTTGAGATGGTCTTTCTGTACTGTGGCCCTAAAAATGCCACGCGGCCCTGCTATTTCAAAGCCAAGCACCCAGCTGTCCGCCTGCATGCCAATTAGGGTGCACAGAATGTGTTTTATGGCTGTTCATAACAGTTTACCAGTCTCATTGTTCCGTACCGATAAGCTAATGGTTGGCTGTTAACCCTTCACAAGTAATTAAACTGTAACTGTGGCAATCATTTCATTTGGCACAAGTGTTGTCTTAAAACCATATGAGCAAAACAAAAAACATTTTCCATTTAAAGCTGAAATCTGTATGAATTCTGTTTATTCCTTTCTCAAAAGTGTTCATATGTTTACTGTATGTCTTGTTACAATGCAAAGAGTCATGGATTATTGAAAGATTGTATATTTAAAATTGGAAGTATGTAAGACAATGATTTGCTATGATATTGCATTTACAAGTGATATATTTAATTTTAGTTAATGGTTTATGGCGAAAAGAGTTTGGTCCCCAACATTTCCACTTGCTCTGTAAGCTTCTTTAAGTAGCTCATCTAGCAAGTAGCAGTTAGTTATTCATGAGAACTCTTGCTAACTTCGAGCTCAAAATAAACTCAAAATAAACTGTTCCGTCCCACACATTGAAACGCAATGCAAAGCCAAGCATCATTGTTGTGAGCGGTGTTCACCAATTTGTTTTTAATCCTATTTATGGAGCCAGGGCTGTGTAGAAGTAGCAGATACTTTTTTTTTCAGCACGCATAGAGAGTTGTACGATAGCAAAATGCGTGGAGATATTTGGTGAATTTGACCAGAAGTGAAGACGTGCATTACCGTAGCTTACAATTAGCTTGCAATAACTACTATACCTTTCAATAAATAGATGTTTGTGTAAATTACTGACATTTGTGTTTAGTTTGCAGAATGTGAGCTAATGTTGTGGGATGTGTGCTTTCACAATGTTTAGTGTTTTCAGGAATTGTGTTGAACAATTCCTTCCAACATGAATATGAAGAAAGTGGTGTGGCTCAAGCTGCACAGCAGTACCCTAGCCCTCCTGTGTAGCGTGTTTCTCCAGCATCACTTACACCTTTTAACACTTGTAAGTAGCTTGGATGAAGACATTGGTTAAATGACCTGATGGTAAGCGTAGAGCACTCCTGGAACTACCTTTTTTGCAGAATTAGAAATACCATATTGTTTGACAGCTAAACTAACTAACACATGATTGGACGAAGCCCATGCACTCATTGGCCCGTTGTTGCTTAATTGCATTATGGATGTAACCCCGTCCTGCACCCTCTGGCACTGCACACTACCCCTGTAAATTATCTGTGTGTGTGTGTTACACTCTGTAGAGACGTATCGGACAGCCTGACGTTGACTTATCGCCTGCCTGGATCGGTGGCAGTAGGCTCTCCTATTTCCTGTGCATTCATCACCATTTAGAGAGCAATCACCGGCGCCGGGTGAGCAGCCGGGGGCCTGTCGGACACGCCGCTCCAGACAGCCGGGGTCCGGGTCCTCCCTTCGCCGCCCAGTCCTCCGTTTATCGAGTGCCATGATCTACCCAGCCTGGCAGGCTCAGCGCTCTTCGAATAAAAGCAATAACTCTGCGGCCCCGGAGAAGGGAAACGGGGGGCGGGAGGGATGTGGGGAAGATGGATCGTCCGTGGGTTCGCAAAGACGTTGCCGTACCTCTGGGTCGAGCGCGCTCGTATCTGGCCGCCACTCCCTGTAGATGCGATATCGTATCTCTCTCTCTCCCCCCGCCTCCCCCTTACTGTACACGACCATGGTAGTCCTCCTGGGGAAGGAGAGATTAGCGGTTCAATAAAGCCATGGCGCGTCAACCTCCGCCGGCAGGTCCGCCCTTCCCTGAGTAAATGCTGATGAGCGCATCCGGGACTCTCTGATAATGATGGTCTGGGCTGGTGCATCAGAGGTCCTGATTTTACTTTTATTATTGTATTATTTATTTTATGTTTTCATTGTATTTGAACTGCAGCAGGCTTTGGGTAAATGTGATAACAAATTTGTCAAGTTGTGTTGTTTAGCTAGTGCCAAAGTGGTAGTGTGAATATGCAATGTGAGTTGTGGGGGGGGCTTTGCTCTCAAATCCCATGCGACATGAACTCCGGGTGATGTAATTTGTTAAATAACAGATAGGCCAAGAAGACACAGGCGAGATTAGAGCCAGCGTCTGCCCTGATTGGTGGTTATAAGTGGCTGTACAGTATGCTGATTGTGTTCATATTGTTTGCTTTTGCATAATTTAACGGAAACTCCAATCGTCTAAATGTATTTAGAATTCCTAATGAGACTCTGGTATGTGTTTAATGTGTGCTTTTGAGATTGTGTATCTTACAACAAAGCTAAAGAAAAAATATTGAACGAATTTAATTTAAGGGACTTGGAAAATAGCTTGCAAAGGAATACAGAGTGCCAATACTGAAGAGGCGTTGAGAGATGGCCTTTTCTTCATTTATTTTAATTTTAATTTAATCAATAATCACACTATAGAGACAGCATCATATGTTATTGGCCTATATTGTTTTTTTTTTATTATTCATATTTTAAAATATACATGAGAAGAGATATTACTGGGAAGCGATAATAGGGAAGTATTAGTGTGCCGGAGGGTTAAGTCAAGTCTCAGGGGGCCAGTAACACTGCAGGCTCATTCCGCCACTTCCAAATTGTCAATACATTTTATCCTTTTCATATTTCATGAGCGGATATCTTTGATTAGTTAACAGTTTTGTTATTTTTTTAATCTGTTTTGTAGAAGTGGATAGAGCACGACGACTCCCTTTGCATGGTGGAAATACTGAACACATGAACAAAAGTAAAGTCGAGTTATTATTTGGACTTGAAATATGCATTATTCGATCGGAGAACAAATTTCAACTCAATTTGTTTTTTTAATTTTGACTGTACACAGGCTTGCTACACTGCGACCGGCAGTGGACTGAACAGCAGGTTATAACGCGCCAGTCAGTAACTACGGTCTCTGAACGCACCCTATATGAGCCTATTGTACTGTAGGGAGGCTTGTGAGCCACTTGGCTTTGTTGGACGAGGAATTCGAGCTTTCAGAGATTCAAGCACAGCTCCGCTTCCGTTTAATAAAAATAATAGTCTCATTATTATTATTATTATTATAGGAAATAAACTTTAGGTAGCGTAGATCTATATGTTGCATGTATATTTTGTATATTTTGTATATCATGTATAGTCTGTCACACTTAAGGCCGCCGCCTTATGGCGGCGTCGTTCGGCGATACGTCAAGGAATGCAACATTCGAAAGGTCACATTGACAGAGGAGCTCAGAAACCTGCAGATATCCAATACGTGTTTATGGCTTGACGCCCATGAAATAGAACCGCGTTCTAAACCTTGACGTCGACGCGCGTCAGACGCTGCCAATGAGCGTTGCCCTGTTAAAAATAACTAGTTATAAAACTCTGGCGTCTCTTGACGCGCGGCGACGCCTTCAGTGGGCGGTGGCCTTTACAGACCAGTTGCCAGTTTTCAAAAGCTTTTACAGCGCCATCTTCTTGCTTTAGTTTGTGTGCAGTAGGCAAATACAGTTACAGCTACAGAATAAAGGTTGCAGGACTGGCCAGACAACTAAAATTCTGGCAAATGTGATTAAATGCAGTTTTATCCCTTATCCACCATTAATTCCTGGAGTCAAGATCCCAACCGTAAGCAAACTCAGTAGCCACAGCAGAACAAACCATGGGTGTATTTATATCTCTGGTGAATTCCGCTGGACCTGAATACCCTGCCGTGTCACAGTGAGCTCTTGGTCCATAAATCCCATGAGGGTGTTGTCGCTGTGAGGCCCGCTATGGATTTATGCGTGGCCGCCCGCATTGTCTGGCCATTTGTGCATCCCTGTCGCCGCGCCCCGTGGCCTTCATAAGACCCGATGAGCTGTATTGAGTTCTTCAAGGCCGCCTGCTGGTGTTACTGTGCTCATTCTGCTAAGGTGTGGATAACACTTGTCTTGTCTCACTTGCCATGTGCTGTATAGGCTGCATGCAGTGTGTGGAGGGATATTTCATACATTGATTGATGAGGTCAATACAGAAAATCATTTAGGGGCGGTGGGGAAGGGGGGGGGGGGATAAACAACTTCATGTTTACCAATGGTATGGCCGTTTTGTAGAAGGTTCTCTGTTTAATTGCAAATGACGGCTCAATGTCAACCCAGTCACTTGTCATTAGTAGTCGCCAAAATGGAGAGAGAATTTCATTTTCTAGGCCTTGCCTGGAATAACTAAAATCCATCCATCCATCTTCTCCCGCTTATCCAGAGTCGGGTCGCGGGGGCAGCAGCTCCAGCAGGGAAACACAAACCTCCCTTTCCCGAGCCACATTGGAAAGCTCTGACTGGGGGATCCCGAGGCGTTCCCAGGCCAGTGTGGAGAT
>JAODUK010003646.1:0-11314 GCA_027564635.1 Typhlichthys eigenmanni
GATTTGTACACACAGTTTAATATATTTCTGTAAAGTGAAGATAAAGCAGTAACTTTGCTAGCAACAAACTAAATATAGATAATTTTCATCACGCATTCATTGCCAGTGGCCTATATCTATCATGCTTCTAACATGGATACAGAAATCAATGGACCCAAAAGAGAATGTAATGCGGATATCTAATTTATGAGGTCTCTTGGGATACACTTTGCATTCATTATCTGCCACAATGATTTCTATATATTAGGTTGCTTTAGCTGAAATGCTGTCAGCCAGGTTTCACGTTATATCAAGGTGCATCTCATGACTTTGCGATGTTGTTTGTTTCATCAGGCAGGGAACTGTGCAGTGACTTATCAGCAAACCCTGCCATTTTAATGCAACCCATTAAACAGAGCATAAATTAACTGACGCATCATCCATTACCCCATGAAATATTTTCCTCCAAGAAAGGTTCAAAGAGGTGTAACAATATAGGATTGCTGAAATTCCCACTTTTGATTTACCAATGTTGCGGGGTGAATCTCAAGCCATGCAGCAAGCATTCATGAATAAGCGTGCATAGATTATCAAAGAAATATGTTTGTTATGCTCCTTACTAGCTTCTCTGAAGTGTCGTCTGCGCCAAAAAAAGGATGATTAATGTATATGGAGCGCTCCATGTTCAAACCCTGTGAACACAGACCATGCTTGGGTTTGGGAAAAGAGGAGCAGAGAAGCGAGGGGAAATGATGTTGCTCCGGGCTGAGCAGAGGCATTTGGAGCCTTATTAGAGTAATTGCTCCTTGTCGCTGGAATATCTGAAGAGTTAACGGCTGGCTGCGTGAAACAAACCAGGGAAGAATGTGGAAGCGGAGCACCCGTGGAGACCCTGTGGAGCCCCCTGGAGGCCAGATCTGGCTTTTTAATAAGGCCTTTGAAGAAATAGGCACGGTGCCAGCGGGATAGGACCTCCGACTTGTAAACGTGCACAGAGACAGTCATGCTAGCACGCAGGATGAGATTGTTTGTGTGTGTGTGTGTGTGTGTGTGTTTTTGTTGGTAAACCTGAATGGGTAAAATGTCACCTCTGAGGGTGACACAGGTTGGCAGGCTGTTACTATACCTTTCCCTAATGAAGACCATCATCCAAATGTACTTGTTAAACATTTTACAATGGTATATCCATTACTATAACGTCCAAGAAAATGTGGCAGGCATTGTAACTTCTGCTACCCTGACCCTAGTTCCAAATGTAAGACCAACCATGGTCTTTCCTATTGGGGATGAACTTGGGATGTGAACCCCAAGAGAGCAACTGAACATAATGTATGTCTCTACATTATTTTTCCACAGCAATACTGTCCATCTCAACTGTCCACCTATATAGTCCTCACCGCTCCTGTTCTCTAACACAACTCTCTATACTGTGGCTCGGCCCCTCGGGGAGTGCCATGATAGAAACAGATATAAAAAATACATAAATAAATAAAATCTAATCTCCAAAAACTGTCTGAGAACCACTGCTCATTACCAAGGGGAAAAGTCATCAAATAGCACCGTGCAGGTGAAGGATCTCAGCTCCAGGCACGGAGTGATGAGCAACGAGTCGCCCTTGTAGATTTAAGCCATGTCTCGCAGGAGCCTTCCCAGTAATGGGCCCATTTACATGCTGGGGGGGTCAACTGCTCTAGCTAACAACCTCGGCGTCAAATAAAACCGCATGAGCTACAGTGATGTTAGAGGCAGTGCATTCAAAAACACATTCAAAAATATGACTCTAATTTTATTGACCGTTTACTGCCCCGGAATATGACTGTTATGGCGGATAACAATACACATTTCCTGATGCATTTTCCTTTCATGTCATCACACATAGCATTTTTGTATTTGTTGCCAAAATGGCAGCAGCACTCTTGGTATGAACAAGAAGGTGCTCAAAATGCTACTCTACGTTGGGCCAAACTTCTCACTGTGATTTAACTTCTTATTGGTTGTTGCCTGGAGAGAGTCAAGGTCCCCCTCGCTTTCCTAGGGTTTGTCTGGGAGCCAAGGAGCCATGTGTGAGCACTGCCCGGCGGCCATCATGGCAAACCCTGGGCAGCTGCTCACTTGGGACGCGCACATGCGCACATGCGCACACGCGCACACACGCACACACGTACACATTCTAGGCTCCAGTTCTAACATCATGTCACCTTTTGGAAAAATTCCTTTCTTAAAAAGGGTGTGTGTGTGTGCACATATATATATATGTGTGTGTGTGAGTGAGAGAGGCAGCCGGTCCTCCTGTTGCTAGGCAGTGTTCTTGCTAGCTTCTTCGGTACAGTGCTGAGTCACCACACCTTCTCATTACTCAACCCACTGAATGTGGCTCATGACTGAAGGGCAGGGCGGTAGGCACTGTTGGGGCATCAGAGCTGACAGAGAGAGAAAGACAAAGACACAGAGAGAGAGAGGGAGAGAGGGAGAGAGAGAGAGAGAGAGAGAGATAACATCACACCTACTGTAAGGCATGCCCGTGTCTAATCTGAACCAGTATCAACAGGAACAACATCTGAGGTGAGAGCACCAGTTGACCAAGACTTTCCACAGCTAACTTGCTAACATTGTGATGCCAGGTGAGATCCTACGCTCATAGCATATCTGGGCCAGTAAACACATCCCTTTCTAAATGAATGCAACAGCACTATAAAGTGTAAAAATAACATCGTAAGTAGGGAAAGTCATGAAAGTTTGAGTTGCGGCACAATGAAAGCAGAAGTGTGTGTAGTTGGCAGTACACGTATCAGTGCACGCACGCGCGTGTGTGTGTGCATGCGTGCGCGCATGTACGTGTGAAGAGACAGAATAGGGCTGGCGAGCAAGAGCCGAGGGAGCGGTTTCGCTTTTAGCGCTATATAGATGATAAGCTCACATGAGTGCCTCTGCCTGCACTTCCTCACCACAGTTTTAAATAGTGTGCTTTTCTAATCCAACTTCACTGGGCTGCTGACGGCAATCTTCACTCCCCGCACTCTGGTCTTTCTAATTCTATCCCCTCCCCCCCCACACCTCTCTATCTCTCTCTTTCTCTCTCTCCCTGTCTCTCAGAGCTGTTGGTGACAGCAGCAACCATTGCTCTGCCTTCATCTCCCAACACATACAGCACTACTGTCCCTGAGATGTCGTGCTGCCCAGCTGCTTGAATCCTATTGGGCACAGGTTGGGGTGTGGGGTGAAGCCAGCTGTACTGGCAAAGCTGGGGCAAGCTGTTGCCATAACATCTAAGATATAAGACATAGTTCCTGCAGCTAACGGCCAAAAAACGTGACTATATGTTCCAGCTGCGTACAATTATTCTTTCCTCATTTAGCAGACCTGTGCTCATCTTATAGTATTAAAGTGTATCTGCATCATAGCTCTGAGCCTGACTCCCGCCCATTGCACAACTCTGACAAAATGCTAAAATGTAGTCAAGGGGCTGAGTGAGGGGTGGGGAGGGGCCGAGAGGGGGGGAAGGCTCATTAATATTAACGTTAACATTTGAGTTGGCCTGACGCCCGAGCAGACAAAAAGTAATGTTGGAAACTGGCCAGGTCATGAAGCAATTTTTAACAGATATGACATGTGGAGCGATTTTCAGACCATAAAATCACATTTTTAATAAAAATGGGAATTTTGGCAATACCAGCATGTATGTGTTTAATCACAGTTTTGTCCTAGATTAGAGCTCAAAAAACACAAACAGACGGCAGACAGTATGTGAGTGTCCAAACCCAGCACCTTTTAGCTGGGGATACACCACGGCTAACCTCAAACGCCCCCTAATGGTGTTTTTTGGTGAAAACCTTTTTTATTATTGTATATTTAAAAGGTAAAAGGTTTCAATCTCACTGGGAACTTTCTTTGTTTGCACAAGTTCATACAGCTATCCTTCCCACGTTAAGTTAACTGCCGCTTCCCTTGAGCAAGATATTGGCATTAGACCTGGAGGTGACCCCGGGACAGATAAACGTTCCATGTTACAGTTAGTAATAGTAGATTCAGCATGCTTAAACAGATTTGAGATTTTGAAACACATTTTATATACAGTATTCGTATTCCTGAGAAATTGACTTTTGACCATAAGTTTTCAACTACCGATGCTGATAAACAGCAGCCGTGGGGACTTCCAACTGTCAGATATTCCAAGGTATATAGATATGAAGCCTTGTACTGTAGCTCAGCCACTCAGACTCATACAATACATTGCCTCATGTACTGGCACAGTACAACAGCAAATGTTGAATAGACTTGAATAGCGTGAATAGCATATATTTGGTTGGAACATCATTTGCCATAAGATCAGTAACAACAATGGAGAATAGACACACAGACATAGTGGGACATCAGTACCCATGTCACATCCCAGCATACGCAGCATTATATTGGACAGTGACCTTGGACAGTGTCCTATCTGTCTAGACTCCATACAATGTAAATGGGTCTCTGAGAATTAAAACTCTGCGGACCAATTCAATAATAGCAATTGTTCTTGAGTGCAATGGGAATATGCATTAGTTCTTAATACTATTATTCTATCCCCATAGGCGGGGTTGGAGTTGTAGGTCAAGTAATGACTTGGGGGGGGGGGAGGGGCTTTAAAGAAATCGCACATAAATACAGAGCAGACTTCTTGCAATGCAATTAGCAAACGAGTAAAGTCCCAAATACGCACACAAAAATACAGTTTTTATTGGCCTGCTCCTTACACTTGACATGCTATGCAACACCAGAGCCTGTGTCAATGCAACTAGCCTAGCCACCACGTGGAGGTAATACACTTAATTAGGGGGCACAGTTAGTGAGCCACAAGATTTAACAGCTAAGCGCTTAATAGCTCATACTGCTGCAGCGTTAATATGCCAAAGCAACAACCTGGGAAAGACCAGCATGTGCCTTTAGTGTGTAATGGTGGCCTGCATCGACCACCCACCTCCTGAAAGGGGGGATGTGTGTTTCTGTGCATGAGCTTTGACAAAGGAAGCTATATTGATTATGATCATCTCAAATGCATTGTAGATAGGGAGCTGACAGCTGAATGTAATATAGTGTCTACATTGCAAGGGCTATGGGGGACAGCAGTGCTGCACTCACTGGTAGACGTGCTTGATTGTTTATATGTCCTGCTGTACAGTGGGGGCATTATTAAGAATAACAGCAATTAAAAGCAATGAATGACTCAACGAGAACAAGGTCCTATTGTAAATGTTGAAGCATGAGTTAATTAATTGACAGAATAATGCTTCTGAAATGGTACTGCCCAATAATAACCAAAGCTACTGTATATGTATCAACAAGATTATTTCAAATGGCTCAGCAGTGATTTTGGCAGCAACAAGACCTACACCTAAAAGGGTTGACACGCTCTGACTAGATCTCTCTCTTGCCACAGTTTTAGTTTACTCTCGCTCTCTCTCTCTCTCTCTCTCTCTCTCTCTCTCTCTTTCTCTATATCTCTCCCTCTCTCTCTCTCTCTCTCGCTCTCTCTCTCGCTCTCTCTCTCTCTCTCTCTCTCTCTCTCTCTCTATCTCTGGCTGTTTGTCACTCTCCTATTGAGAAGGTCAGGGACCCACTGAAGGTTTTAATAATAATGAAAGCTCTTTTCTTTGCACCTGGTCTGGCATCTGAATTAACGGCTCTTGGGCGACCCGAATGGCTCCCTCTTTTTTTCTCAGAAAAGAATGGTGAACTCCTAATCTCCCTGTGGAAAGTGCAAAAATGTGAAGGAAAAAAAAGGAGCTGAATATTAATCAATCTGTTATATTGTACAGCCTTCACAGTCACTTTAGCTGAAGGTTTTAGAGAGATGGGTTGCCTTTTATTAAAAGCATAATTGGAACGTTGTTTGTTTATTCACAATTTTGTACTTACATTACCCAAAAAGTCAAATGTAAATATAATTACCCCATCCTTCAACCGTAGGGAAAATAAAAGGTTTACTGTTTACATTTTATAAATAGACTGCATTATGTTTACTCTACTGTGAAGGAAAGCAACTTTGACCATTATTCCCACTTGAAAAATACTGAAACATGGGCATGAAATGATCAAATTGCCAAAATGGAGATATCTGGGTTAGAAAAAATATTTGAATCTATTTATAGGTGCATAGTTTCTACTTACCGTAAACTTTAAGATAACATTCAGGCTAAGGACTTCTTCCTCCTGCATTGCCTGGTTCCATACAGTAAGTCCTACTTCAAACCTCTATTTGCCTTCCTCTATCTAACTCTATCTACCTTCACATGACGATTGGTACACCACACGCACACACACCTGCAACTTCATTTATTCTCTGCAATGCATGACTGTGTGCTGTGTTTTATCCCGATGCTTCCTTCCTTCCTATGCGTTTGGGTGGCTCTGCCTCTACCTTGTTTGGAGTCCCGTTTTATCTTATTTCACAGAGAATTCGGAGCGTGGAACATTTCACATGCTCAACAACCCAAAGAGTGGCGGTAATTGGACTTTCTCTAGAAAAACAATACCGCTGCCACTTGTTTTCCAGGGATAAACAAGACGGTGATATAAAAAACACAAATATGTTAGGTAGGCTGTTTGATGCAGTTTTTGTTAAAAGTGATCAAATGTTTCAACATTCAAAACACATTTTCAAATTCTGTATTCAATGAATGCCACTGGCAATATACAGTAGACAACAGACACTGGATATACAAAACAAAACAAGATATCACACACTTTCCAATTGATCAAAAACAAATAATGTATTGTATAATGCTATGTAGTTAGTGAAAGCCACTAGTGTAAACTCTGGTGTAATCCCTGACATCAACCAGACCTGACCTTGATAGTCCCACAATCCCTCTGGTTAAGTGGACAAATGATAGTCTCTTGTAACACTCTGTTAAATAAATATATTTAAGTAGGGCTGGGCAAGTTAGCGAGTTATTATCCCATGAACGCATCAATTAATTAATGCTGACAATTATTTTATATTTTTAAAACACAGTTTTTATTTTTATTTGTATTATTATTATTAAATATTATTATAATTTGTTTAATTAATATTTTGATATTCCGCGTTGCTCACTGGCTCTGGGCTATGCTGCAGCACTCACACCGGAACAGAGAAAAATAGGTACATAAAAACATTTTAATTTTTAATCTCTTCCAGACGGTGGAGTCTCCCAACCTCTCAAGCCTCCCTATTTGTGTGGGAGAAGTATAAACAAAAGCAAGAGTAGATACAGTAGCTACAAACTGCAATACTTCTATAAGTAGATTGTTCCACACAGACAATATGTGTAGCCTATACTTTTTGCCGAAATAAATACTTTTTTTTGCCGAAATAAATACTTTTTTGTATGCTTTTAACACTTTAGAAAACGATATCCATTAGCCTACATTAGCATGGCTAAAGCTAGCTGGGTGGGAATTTCCAAACTTTTCAAATCTGGTTGAATCTAGTACTTTGCCTTGCGTCAAAAATGACACAAGAGTTGAAAATATTAAATGCGTGCAGCATGTCCACCTGCCATAGGCGATACTATATTGATAATGCACCTTGCGCTGACTTTAGACGGCACTTTAATGGCACTTGGATATCTTTGTTCTGGTGTCTAATGTCTATAGACCCATTTACTGTTTACAAACAATGATGACCTACATTAGCCTGCGTGCTAGGTTTTGCAGCAGAAGATGGAGTCCAATGACTTAACCACCAAAGATCACATTTAATTTCTTGCAGCCACATCGGCAAAATGCCTAAAAGACGCTTGACTTATAATAATTCTGACATAGTGAAATATTTACTGTTTTTAGCTACTATAGGTAATTTAATTTACTGTAGGTAATTTCATCTAATTTAGCATATTGTCCACGTTTCACTCCATGGGCCTAGTTTGCATACTGTCCTTGCCTGTATTTACCATGACTTTAATCTAAATATTTCACTTCAACAGCTAAACAAAGTCAGTTGTCAAATTGTTATCAGTGCATCCCGTCACACAGCAGCTTCTAGGCATGCTTCGATTTATCTTGTTAGCAGACGAAAGTACAAGGAGGTGTCGTGCCAGAAGGTGTATATCTGCTGAAAACTGACCAAAATGTCAAAAGTGCATGTTATGGGTTGTATTCCTTCTCTGAAGATATTTAAACTGGTAAAAAAGGCCAGGACAAATGATCATCTAGGACACATACTGTAGCAGGTGAAATAATGTTCATAGTGATGAGGATAATTGCAAAAGTGATTTATTTATGGGCTTAACGAGACTTTTGGTGCTGAGCTGAGTGCGGATATGTTAGTGAAGTCGGCGTGACGTTGGCAGTAAATTGGTCTATAAAGCCTTAATTCATCCCAGCAAAGGATTTTATTTGCTTACTGTAAGCCAAGACCTTATATATATATTTTTGACAGAAAAGTGACAGTTGACAAACATTTAATGTCACTCTTTAATTAAACAATGTTATATAATAACCTTGCATAATCATTGCACCTGTTTCTACATACATTCCATTGCAGAATGTTATGTGTGAGTTAGCTGTTCTGTCCATGACAGGGGTGAGACACATTGCCCCTGGCTCAGTATTATGTACAACGACAATGATGAGAGCTTGCATCTCTCTGTCTCTCTCTAACTCTCTCTCCCTGTCAGAATAATGTCATGTTTGTAAATGCACTATGGCCTTCTCTGTCACCAGTCAGATCCTAACACACTAATCACATGGACAGTCTTCCTTTCTTCCCTACGGTTTCTGCACACTCCTTCAACACTGACACAAACAAGCATAAGCCCAGAGAGAGGTTTACTGGGGACTTGTGCGCACACGCACACACACACGCACACACACACACACACACGCACGGGCAAAGGGACACAGATCCATATTAGTGCACAAGAAGACTTACACATTCAGCAGCAGATTCCCAAGTGCGCCCCTGGTCCCTGAGGCATGCACCCCCACCCCCCCCCCACCCCCTTCCCCCCAAAACTACCCAAGTCTGAGGGAAGGTCACAGGCACACAGTTATCACACTCAATTTGATTATGTCTCAATTTAATCAGACCAAGCAGAGGAAGACCATTGATTTTTAGAGACATGGAAAAATGCTTATTCGCCTTAGAGGCAACACGGTTGATGCCTAGGCAAGGTTAAGGCCAGAGAGGAGACACACACAGTATCCGTGACTGGATGCAGTTATGGCTTTTCAGAACAAAAGTCTCTCAATGGCACTGCAACACAGACCGTTCATTGTATTACAATAAAAGCAGCATGCATGGTCCCTGGTCATCGGATGACGCATGCATTACCATGCAGCCATGCATTACTGTGTGTGTTATTTATGTTGCGCGGTACACTGCAGTGCACACATTCAAAGTGAACCAAGGTTAGGGATGGGAGTGGCTCTGGGACAGAACGGTTGGAGCACTCAAGAGGGGAGCAGTGGCCATTATCCATGCAGCGATAGGCGTGGAGAAGAGGACAATAGCACGGGTGGGGGATTGTGGGATACATTTTGCATGTGGCAGAGGAGGGGAGGATAATGATCTGAAGGAATATGCCACTTTTGTTCACAAACACACGCAAACACACACGCACACACACACGCACGTTAGTGAAGAGAAACAGCCCTGTTAGCATCTGCAGTCGACCCGCTAGCATTTGTCCTTCAGCCCTCATGCTGGCAACGAATCAATAAATCAATGAATCAGAGGTTTAACAAGAAAACCCCAGGCTAGGTTATGTCTCATGGTAGTTCCAATAATGTGTGTAATTAATGAATGGAGAAAGCACACAGGTGATTTGAGATCTTGAGGCTGGTTACACCTCTACTCAGGTGGAAGCTGGCTGCTGCAGATCTGCTGATGCAAGTGAACGGCAGATATTAAGAAGAAGCTCCCCTAGAGTCAGCAGTCAGTTAGGTGTCAATCAAGCAGGGCATGTACACACCCAGAATGTGCCCAGGAGAGCTCCAGTCAGACACACTAATCCAGACAACTCTGTGGGTGGCCAGGGGATAAGATGACCCAGAGTACAGTACATAACCATGCTAAATCGAAATTAAATGAAAATTAACTAAATATGTGGAATTGAGTGTGGAGCTGAAGAAAAATATAACACTGTAATATAAACTAAGGCTGTCAAAATAATGCATTAATTTTGATAAATTAATTATAGTAGAAATAATGCTACATATTAATTAATGATTAATCACAGTAATAGTTTCTGTTTGATAACTGTTGCTGCAAATAATTCTCACAGAGCAAGATCGCGAAACAGGGAGAATACAAATGTCAGCGGTTGAAGATGATGCTCTGCTGATGCGTCCAAATACGTCTACTTATTTCCATTAGGCCTACCGTAGGTGAGAGCGCGTCTGACACGGACTAACACGGACAATCTCCATTTGGACAAAGCTACTGTTGTCAGCTGTCAGCGTCAAAACTTACCCAAGAGGCTGGACACTACTTTTGGAGACAGAAGGACCTGATGTCGTCTAGATCAAAAATTGTCTAAAAAGGATTGAAAGGTATAGCCAGCTATTGCAAGCTAGTTGTAAGATAATAAACTTTTTGTCAAATTCACCAAATATCTCCTTGCATTTCTGTAGTTTACCGTTCTCTGTGCATGTTAAAAAAAGAATCCGATACTTCTACTCACCGCTCACAACTAGGGGTACATTAACATTAACCTCCATCACATTAACCTCAAAAGAGAGGACAGATGCTTGTTACCTAGCCTCGACACAGAGGCCTAAATTGGCCTTAACAGTGAGACTGTAGATAGCACGTTAAACGTTAAACGGAAACTATCGATCTAGCATAGCATTTCTGGCCCATTGAAAACCAAAACATAGTGTCCCGGGAGTGTCCTGGGATAGAAAATTTATTATCCGGGACTGACTATTAAAAACAAGGACAATCCCAGGAGAACCAGGACAGGTGGCGACCCTATTTCCAATGCATTTCAATGTGACGCTGTGAAGGGATATTGCTTTAATTTTTCAAGTTAGCAAGTGTGAAAAACAAACCCTGACTTTAATGCCATGGATGAATATGTATACCTACAATATTTAACGCTTAATGACGATGTTAATGACTGAATTGGATGTGAGAGTAGGCCAATGCAAGAAAGGCTAATCTTGCGGTGGTAATAAATTGTAGATAACATCATCAAAGGCAGGGGTAGCAAACTCCGGTCCTGGAGGGCCGCAGACCTGCATGTTTTTGATGTCTCCCTGCTCCAATAACACCTGATTCCACTGAATGGGTCGTTAGAAGCCTGATAGCGACCCATTCATTAGAATCAGGTGTGTTGGAGCAGGGAGACATCTAAAACATGCAGGGCTG
>JAODUK010003647.1:0-11313 GCA_027564635.1 Typhlichthys eigenmanni
CAAAAGTTGAATTTGTATAATGCTTTTTTACTCAAATTTAACAGGGGTGCCAATAATTGTGGAGGGCACTGTATATCTTGAAGTTAGGCTATAGCTTCACGTGAGTGAACAGTAAACAGGTTTATACCGCAAGTCGCGCAGCACAATTTAATCGCTGGCTGGCAGCGTGATCAGTCACACATCCACCTCTAACCTACGAGCATGAATCGTTAGCCGGCTTTTTTCCCACCAGTTTTGCTAGTGTCTTACCTGTTAGGTTTAGCTAGCTGTGAGGACGAGGTAGCTAATATGGGAGTGTGTTTGAGACCCGATTCGAACAGCTGAACACACTTTTCTATGCACGTGGATGGAGTGTAGTTATGGTAACAATAAATACAATTATGTACTCACCCTGCTGGAAGTGAAACCACGTTTGGAACAGGTACCTAGTGCGCACCGCACAATTGTCATTGTGCACAGGCGTTTCATAACAATGTGCAACTGAGCATATTTGAGCAGCGAACATAGTGGCTAGAAGTCAATGGTCGCACGGTAATAACGCTGCATCTGATTTCTGCACTCGTCATTCAGTGACAAATAGCTTATCGAAGTAAGTTTAAAAATCATATCACTGTTATTGAAAAAATGTATATTACGTTACATATAGATGTTGAATTAATGTCCAGCAGAGCACACACCAATATAAGTCACATAACTTTAACAATAAGTACACATCAATTATTTTCTTAGTTAAAACCCTTGCAGCAATATGACTACCTAATATGACACCTAGTACTATAGTAAAATCAACCACTAATGAGATACATTGATTGAACTGCTTTTTTTAAATCACAAATGTATCCTAATAATGACTGAATAGAGGTGGGAAAGACTCTTGTATAATACTAATGTATAGTAATTTACTCTCAATTTATAAGATCAGAGCAAAAGTGATAATGATATATAAAAAATACTGAATGCATGCTCAGCCTCCATTTTAATTGTAGCATGAGTGCTTTGCCTCTCTCTCATTCTCTGGTATATCATGGAACTATGATTCATTCCCTGGGGTAATTAATCCAGACTGTTAATGAGAGGGTGGTGTATGTCTGCAATGAGCCATTGCTCTAGCTGATACTATGTGGTTGCGTGCATGTGTGTACCCTGCATGATTATATGATAATCCTGATTATGCTAATATTTTGAAAAATATTGTGATCTCTGATAATGTTCCTAGCCTAGTTAATGATTTTCCTTAATTTCATTCATCTGAAAAAGATCGATAGAGTAGCATTTCGAATGGTCACTATGGACATGTTAAATGACCCACACCAGCGTATTGCTTGGTTGATGAACAGACAAATAAATATCCACATTTCCACAAATTTTTTTAATAAAACTCCGTAAAAGCCAACATAGGAAATAATAAGGTACGTTTGAATACTGTAAGGATACAAAGGGTTAATGAGAGCACTTGTGCTCCTTTTTGCATGTTGATTAGGTTCCATCCTGTGAATTGATAAGGCCAGACTCTCGCAACTACTTGAGTGATCACAGACAGAAAATAGAGTTTACAAATTGACAGCTTGTTACTGGCTAGCATAAATAAAGAAAACGAAAGGTTCACCACCAACTAGGGTTGGGCGATATCTACAGTGAAACATTGTGATGGACGATGCCATCGTCAGGGAAGGTGGTTGCTCAAGGAGAAGAGCAGCAATATACATTTTTTATTTTTTTATCTCTTTAGTCTAAATACTTCAAATGTATGACTACTTACTACTACTAATGTTTGCTTTTTTTAATCAAGATGCCTGCTTGTGAGGTCTGTTAGGCATTGGTGATGGACGATGGGATCGTATATAGGACCAACCCTACCGCCAACGCTCACCACCATCGCACTCATCTAATTATAAAGTTGAACTTACTAAGTACTACTGTTACAAATGCTTGAGTAAACATTATGGCTAATGTTTTCGCAATCCAAATGTGTATCTATTTAACCATTTCCATAGACGCCTGGTAAAATCATATGTGGCTTGAAGACCTTGTCAGGACCACGAGAGAGCACGGGAAAAAGCAAATGCTATTCTTGAGTGAAAATGCATTTTACGAGCCACATAAAAATCCACTAAGTGAATGAGCTAATGGTGCTGGTTCTATAGTATGCACAGGACCACCAATCCAAATGAATCCCCCGCTACTGCTTAAATGCTGCCATGAGGGCCTAGTCTGTTGAAACAGCCCCGCTGGGTCTGGCCAGACTAACACTAGTGTGTGTTCCGGAGTGAGTGTTGTGGGGGTCTGTCTCAATAAAATAAACTGTTTGCATGTGAATTTAGACACACAGTGACAGATGGACACTGCCAAGCCTTATTAGTGGCCAACTGGAGAGGTGTGTTTACCTGTGTGTACTTTATAAGCTATCACAGGAATGGGTCCGTTTCTAATCTTCTAAAAAAATGTTTTTGCAGCTATAATGATTTGACTTATTTGACTATATACGGAATTGAGTTTACTCAATTTAATCCACATTTGTTTTTTATTACCGGTACCTTGTAATATTAGCTGGCTATCTGTACCGAAATTGAGCATGTGAGAGACGAACAAATCTAAAAAGTTTTGAATAAATGCATAATATAACTATATCGATATAAACGATATTGTCAAATTTTATATCTCTTTTGAAAATATACCGATATAAATTAAATACCGGTATATCGCCCAGCCCTAGTTCACACTAGTCTTACATAACAGTAAAGTAACAAGTTTTTTGTATTCCCAACTAACTGTATTAAACCGGATGTTTTTTTTTTTTCTTTCTCAAAACTATCTTCAGATCAACTTCCGGTAATTTAGTGGTTGCTATTCTCACAGCAGCCATGTCAAGTATTACCGTGTCTCGTACTAGGTCAGCAGGGGATATATTACTGGGTCAGTTAAACGTTTAGCATCCGTTCTCACAGGACACCAGAAGGATAAATACCTGTTTAATAAAGGGGTTTCACTGTGAGTGAGAATGAACCATTGGTCTAAGCCCAGTTCTCCAACCACTACCACTCTAGTTTGAGGTAATGTGGCCATTGTACATTTGAGCGTATACATGTGCTCATGAGGGTGCAGGAAGCAGATTATATTGACAGCATTGTTAGGAGGTAGCTATAGTTGTCCATTATGAACTGAAACAAATAGAGTAATTGATTCTTATTTTTAATGTCCTCCATTGATGTAATCTAGAGGTAATTAAAAGGCTAAACGTTTGGTTTAATATAAAAACATAATTCAAAACATTGACATCTTTAAAGATAAATAAAATAAACTGTATACAAACATAACATACATTTTAATACTGTATAGACAAAACAAATTAATCGGATATGAAAACACCTGTACACTGAGAGAGCTTGCTAGATAGACAGTGGTCAACATCTTTACTCAGTGATGGCTCCTGCTCAGAAAATTAGGGAGGGCAGTTGTTTTGGTGACCCATTCAATAGCCTAGGTACATTAAAGGTATCTAAATCATTCTAGAGAAAGCTTGTCGATCAAAACAAAATAACCTCTTGCTTCTGTCAGAAGCTCTGCCCACCACACACTGAAACCACATAGCAAAGGCTAGGGTATTGTTGTGTGGTGCGATCGGCACCACTTTGATAGTGTTACTATTTACAGAGGCAAGGCTACAAATATCATATTTTATCCAGCACAAAGAACAGGCAACCAGCAGTCCAATGAGATATAGCCTACTGTGAATTGACAGTGAAATCATTTACTGTAGCTTTAAGCAATTAGCTATTGTCACATTTCATTGTAGACTACAATGTTTGAGTTTTTAAGTCACCTCACTAGTGCCATACCACTAGTCTACCCCTAACCAATTTCTGACCCAAACCTGAACTTAACCCTTAAAAAGCTTATGCAGTGGAGCTCTTCAAAAATGATTCATTCTATGTTCTATGTTGTGGTCCAGATAACTGGAAAGTAGTCTACCAATTAATCAAATAAATGTCTTAAAAAATGAGGGCTACAAAACACACTTTAGGTTGATAATGAAAGTCATGCAGACACAATCCATAATGTTCAGCGACGAACCATTCTAGGTCATGTTGCGTAGACAAGACACGTCACTGACAGATACCTACCAACGTTTTGTATTACGTAAACACATAGTGCAAGCACTCCCGGAAGCCATAGAGAATGCATTGAAGAACCTGCATTTTGAGAAAAAAAAAAACCAATGTTAACACGTCTATGAGAGCGGTAAGGACGATTTTCAGCCATACTGAAATCGTTCAAAAAGGGGCTGGAGCCTGGCTATACGTACTTCACGGAACACTGGACGCTGATTGGATTAAGATGTTTAGAGGCAGGACAGTCAGCTACCGGTAGCGTACACTGGTAAAGTTTGAAATGCCCTCCTCTCTTTCTCCCTTTGGCACTGTGCCGCCCAATCGCCCTAATGAACAAACCATCCCTGCCCTTACTTGTATCTCTCTGCTGGCTGAGAGTCAGTCTAGCATTTGGAATGGAACTCATCCGACAGTATTGCCAACCATATCAACAGAATGACTATGGGTGAAAACATCTGCCAGCCATGTCTCTTTTTTGACCATATCTGTAGGTCTTCCCAATTAGTCTGCCTGTCTTCCATTGGGCTGGCTGTCGTAACAGCTCCCTGAATGCTACTTCCACTTGTCTTTACAGCTGCACCATTCACATCCAAGTGGCACTCTAAAGAGGGCCTGGGCGACCACACTTGCAGCTGCTGGCTCTGTTAAACGGACATGCACATACACAGGGCCTGCTGCTGCTACTGTCTGACACAGCTGGCTAATTAGGTCCCCCACATAGCACTGTGGGAAGGCTGCTCACACACCTGCACACGCAAACAGACACACAAGATGACATGAGCACATACAATCAACAGTCAACCGCAGGGCTGAATGGGTGTAATCTGGCAGGATCACTGTGCCACTATCATGCCTTACACAGCTGCAATGCTATTAGCAGCTAGCTGCTGAAGGAGACCAGTGAGTTAATCCTTATCGGAATTTACACATTCATTTGAAATCGGCAATCGGCAAGCTGGCAATTTTCATCATGCGAATAAGGGATGGATGAGAGCGGCAGAGGGATTGACAGGTGGATTTGTCACAGTTTTCATCCAACAATTATAACCAAGCAAGACACAGCAAACCATCAGGATTGCTTTCCAGCATCCACAATCTATGTGTGTGTGTGTGTGTACCAAAGACATAAAGGGAAAAGCAGAAGACACAGAGAAAAGCAGAAAGAGAGGCCATATTACACGACACATACAACAGGAAACGGCCTGTTTCATCATTCTGTGTGTTTGGTTTTGCTCAAACAGAGGAAAACTATGAATTGACGAAACACAAATTCTTTGATTAAAAAGTCATTCATGACAAATGGGAGGGGCAGCACTGGAAGGCTACAAGGCTGTGTTCATATATACTTAATAACTACGGTAATAACTACCATAACTGCACAGTATGATGCATTGTTGTGAAGAGATCTGGGATTTAATTAATCCATGAATGAGAACACATCCGTTCCTATATGTCGCTTGGTGTTGTTTTGATAACTATAGAAAGGCTCAGTGGATCTAATCTAGTGTCAATTGTAAAATAAAAGAATTTTGCTACAGTAGCAACGTATACAAGTCTCTCAACAGGCTCGAGTGTGTGCAGACCGCGGTTACGGAAACCCGACACGAAATCGTGGAAGCTTGTATCGCAATTTCACCCCCAGTAGGCTGATAAAACATGGTGCGGCACATTGATGTCGACATTCATCAACCTTAACTGACACCTGGCAGTACAGCCTGATTCTCTTGGATTCTCTTGAGTGACAGTGATGTGACCCTCCCTCCCTTAACTCAGTGGCACACTAGGGTGTGGTTCTAACACGTGCTGACACAAAATAAAGGGCCTGTGAATGTGCTTGTGCGATGGGTCTGACCTAGATTTCACCAGTGTGTTAATAGGTACATGTACATGTTCGCAGATTAGGCCCCCACTTGTGGTGCAGACTCTATGTATACTTACTGTGCGTGTGTGTGTGTGTGTGTGCGCGCGCATAAAGTCAGTTACATTTCCGTGTGCTTGTACATTATGTTCTGATTCCCTCTTCTTTGTCTCGCTCTACCCATGTTGAATTGTCTTGTTGAATGACTTGCTGTCTGATTCCCATTCCGGAGGGGACACACCTAAACACCCAGTGTCTTCCACCCTTCCTTCCACTACAGTGATTTGACCAACTGTAATAATCTGGAGTAATATGGAATGTGCATACGTTTTCCCATGCCAGAAATACTGCACATCATTTCAAATGTGACCCAAGTAGAAATTGAGTGAATGAGAGTAGAAAAATAGGACACCATTAATCTATGAATTACAACTACCACAGTAGTTTACTGTGCATCAGTCATACAAGTGTATGGGAGTTAGTATGAGGACTTCTGGAGTTGCAATATTTTCCACCAGTCACACAAATAGCCTCGCTTTCCGAAGTATCTGTAACTAGAAGCTAGCCGGTTTTAGCATTTTGCTAGCGGGACAAGTTACATTATGAGCTAGATAATGTGTGTAATAAGTCGCGATGGCGCGTGTAAACACCAGTCCCGATTAGGTGACATCCCATGTAAACAGCTGAATTCGTCAATCAGAAAGATTCTATTCGGAAAGACAAAAAAGTACCCATGTAAAACCAGCTACTGACTCCACAATTACCCTTAATTACAAGTCCACATGCAGACATTGCCACCAATCTGTACTAACAGTGCAGCAACATATAAAAACTAGGTAATGAAAGAAAGATAAGTGTGCTGATATTTCCATCTAATCCATGCCCTCCTGCTGCGTAAACACACACACACACACACACCCACCCCCTGCTCTAGGCCTCTTTGTTACAGCTCACATATCTGTCTGCCTGTGTATGTGTGAGGGTGTGTGCACTAAAACAGAATGCAACAGAAAAATCTAGAACAAAATAGCACAAGGGCATTTACACACAGTTGACTGCCACTGACTACTTTAAATACAGTGGTCTTATTTGAATGCATGAAACAATTACAGGACTAAAGAGTTCTTTGATTTCTTTGTCAACTTGCATAAACAGTGTGTACTAATGGTGTGTGTGTGCGTGATCTCATAAGTAGTGATGGGGGAGAGTCTAGAGTCTAGATGTTCAATATCATACTGTGGAAATAGCTGCCTGCTTGATGACCAGGAGGCGCTACTCCCAACACGAAGACACAACAGCAACAGCAAGGCTAGCTGCTGAGGAGGGTGATTTTACCCATCACTGCTGCCTTCCATGGGCATGGATAGAACGTGTTTAAAGTGTCCTTTGTAACGCCAGCACAGTGGGGAGTCTGACGAAACACATGCATTTGTTCTACCATATGGTACAATTAGTTCTAGGGTGCTAGCTTTTCTTTGTCCTCTCTCTCTATTTTGATGAGCTCAGACTATTCTCCCAGCAGTCACCGTGGCTACTAGATGAGCTCACGGCTTGTTCTTTTTTAAATCTAATCCAGCGACCTCGCAGCGGCAAGCAAGTGATATAGAAACACAAAGAGAGAGAGTGACAGATAAAGGTAAAGGTGCTTTTATTGTCACATACATTTGTTCTCTGCATTTAACCCATCCCTCAAGGGAGCAGTGGGCAGCCAACTCCAGGTAGAGGCCAGTGTCGCTGGTCAGACGGCACTGACTGGAGAGAGTGACCCTTATATATATATTAGTGGGGGAAGATAGTGAGGGAAACCGGAGCACACGGAGGAAACCCACAGGGAGAACATGCAAACTCCACAGAGAAAGGCCGGGTGGAGGCCCGATGGAGAGGGCAAAGACAGAGAAAGCGATCCTTGCGAGAGTAGGCTGAGCATCTTACAAATGTAGGTGGGAAATCACACAACAGCAGCTCTGTTCTCCCTCACTAATACAAACAGAGGAAGCCAACAGACAAAGTCCAGCTACTGCATGTCCTCTGAGCTGTGTTTAACCTGCTCCTAGGATGTTAAAGTGAATTATGTGCAACCTCAACATGACAACAGTATTTGAGTATGGGCTGAATATCATGCCGTGTTTCAAAACAAAAGGAACCAAAAAAGCTATGAAAACTTCAAAGTGGACATTCCGTGTCCCTTTTCACATGTTGGCACAGCTCCTTGAGGTCTCAATGCAATGTATTTGACAATCTTAGGTGAAAATAGCACCATGTTATGCACGTCAGATTACAGTGGATTTTCAGTTGCTTTAAATCACCCTGCCCCCCTCCGTGTAGTGTACTGATGTGAGGCTACGGCTGCTTTGCTCAGACCCTTTTATATCTTCCAGTGTGTTTTCAAGGCGTTCATTCTGCACATTCATTCAGCCTCGCCGTTCAGACTAAAGGATACGGGAGACAGAATGGAGTGCATTGTTGTTCGCCTCAATGTTGGCACGACAGCAGTGCATTGTCACACAGCTCTGGAATCATGTGTAGGGTGTGTTTTGATAACCAGCCATATCACAAGCATGTATTATTTCAAGAATGAAAGATAAGTTATATTATTTACTAGGCTACATCATCATTAATTTAACTTAAAACAACTATCATGTTATTTTTGAGGGCTTAAAATCACTATCGGATTGACAAATAAATATTATTTTTAGAAAGAATCATGCCCCGGACACCCAGGTCTAAAAATACCAATGAACACCAGTACACCAAATTAAAATTCTCTAGACTACAATCATTATTTCTCTTGTCATACAGTATGGTATGTGGATAATCAACTCAGCCCACTACAGCATACTGTAGCATACGGGCCTAACTATGTCTGAGCCAAGACACATTTAAGCGTGATAGTTTGGTCAGCAGTACAATCCCTCCTTGTGATAAGCGAAGAAACACCGGCTGGTTCCACAATTCCCATAATAGAAACAGCACACATCTGCTGTAGGCAGTAATCACCGTTTGTGCCAAAAAAGTTATAAAACTAATTAAATCTGCAGGGGAAGTTCAGAAAAGGCCAATATGATAGCACCATTTGTTTTGCATTTTCTATAATGGCTCTTTCTTAGACACTCACTGACTTGTATGTGAACTTATGAAGTACTGAAAGTATTCATTAAATGTTAGATGGGTGGGTTAAAACCATAATAACTGAGCGCGAAGGCATAAACGGGTCAAATACATTTTGAAATTATGTTTTAGGAGGAGAGGTCCAGACCTTAATGAGGTCATCCAGTTCTGTAGTTAACTTGTTGTTGCTCACAACAAGCTTATTTTAGAGCTTGACAAACAAGCTGTGCAAAGCAATTCACTTTCCGCTGTGAAAGTAGCTCAACATCCAGTACAAGGTTGATGTGCATAGTTACAGAAGCAAGACCTCTACAACCCAGCTGATATGGAGACTATTGACGAGAAGTACAATGTTATCTGCCGTCAGCAACCAATGTACGTGTTGCGCCCACATCTAGAGAACAAAAGCTGAGGATGCTGTTAACAGCACAAAACCGCCTTCCATCCCTCACTCTCATATTCTGTCTAGCTGATGGTGAGACGTCAGGGTCCATCTCTCTCTAGGCTGTGCTCCCATTGCCTCTTCCCCCCCCGCTGCTCCGCTTGTTTCTAAAACGTCCAAGCCTGAGGGAGCGGTCTTGCCAACCTGAGGTTGGATAATGTAGAGAGAGCAGAGGTTTGAACAGAGGTAGGACTGGAACAATGAAAATAAACTTTTAGGCCTACAAATTAAAAGGTGCAGAGGAGTATAATGTGCTATTTGAGCTGTCAATCAACTACACATTTTAAATCGCATGGTTGCAGTTAATCACGATTGACCCTAGGAATAGTATAGCTCTGCTGTTAGCGTGTTGTTACTAGTAGCTCTGTTCAAGGCTTTACCTTGTACAGCAGGGGTCCTCAAGATACGGCCCGCGGGCCGCACTCGGCCCGCCTCCACATTTGACCCGGCCCCCTGAACAACACCAGAGACGGAAAAAAATGCTATTATGACCTCACTTTGCCCCAGCACGTTTTTACCCTTATGGCCACCCATACCCCAGTAATAGAACGTGAACGTGACCCCCCAGAACGGAATAATGGCGAAAAGGTTGGGTAAGAGAAAAATTGATTCAGAATGCAGGGTATTTAACCCGCAGTGGACACACGATTATTTTTTTGTTCAATTCAAAGAAAAGGCTGTTTGTCTCGTCTGTCAAGAGACGGTGGCGGTATTCAAAGAATACAACCTGCGCCGACATTATGAATCCCTTCACAAAGACAAGTATGCTAGCTTGCAAGGCCAAATGCGAGCAGAAAAAATCTCAAAGCTAAAAACTGGACTGGTAGCTCAGCAGACTACATTTGTACGGCAAACTCAGCTGAACCAAGCATCATTTCGGGCCAGCTTCCGTGTTGCTCAGCTGATAGCAAGCTGCGGTAAACCTTTCACTGAAGGAGAGTTTGTCAAGAAATGTTTGAATGTTGTCGTGGAGGAGGTCTGTCCCGAGAAGAAAGATGTCTTTAATGCCGTGAGTCTGTCGGCAAGTACAATTACCAGACGCGTTGAAGAAATTGGTGGTAATGTGTATGCCCAGCTGCAGCAGAAGACTAAAGATTTTGACTTTTTTTCATTAGCACTGGATGAGAGCACGGACGTGCAGGACACCGCGGAGCTTCTTATTTTTATTCGTGGAGTTACCACAAACTTTGAGATGTGCGAGGAGCTGGCAGCCCTACAAAGCCTGAAAGGCACTACGACTGGGGAGGATATTTTCGACAAAGTATGTCAAACCATGCAACAGTTGGATCTGGACTGGACAAAGCTTGCCAGCATCACGACTGACGGGGCCCCTAGTATGGTGGGCGCGTCTCGGGGTTTAATAGGACGCATGAACCGTGAGATGGAAGAACGGGGTCTCACCGCCCCGCTACAAGTACACTGCCTAATTCACCAGCAAGCGCTGTGCTGCAAAGTGTTGAAGTGGGATTCTGTCATGAAGGTTGTGGTATCGTGCATAAACTTCATCAGAGCAAATGGACTTAAACACAGGCAGTTCCAACAATTCCTGTCTGAACTAAAGTCTGCGTACGGAGATGTGCTGTACTACACAGAGATCCGATGGTTGAGCCGCGGCAAAGTTTTGAGGCGTTTTTACGAGCTGCTACCTGAAATTAACGCATTTCTTAAGTCAAAAGGCAAAACGGTCCCAGAGCTGATCGACCCAGCATGGAAATGGCACCTTGCATTTTTAACAGACGTGACAGAAATGCTGAACGGCCTTAACTTGCAGCTACAAGGGAAGGAGAAACTCATTT
>JAODUK010003648.1:0-11311 GCA_027564635.1 Typhlichthys eigenmanni
CCCCCCCCCCCCCAATCCACGTCCATACACTGACCTACAGCCGACAGAAGCACTTCTGTATGACGGTGACATAGGCCTCCCAATCAATGGGCTGATGCCTGAGACAGGGAATTGAGGGGGAATAAAGACGAGACTGAGTTGACAGTGAGAGCAGAAAACACAGCTTATTGTTTAATAAACAATTGAATTGAACAATTTTGCCTGTTTATTTGTTTGACTGACACTTTTGAATGTTGGTACAATAAAATGTATACAAAAAAATTGCTTAAATGTAGTAGCCTAAACTAAGTTTGCCGTGTTTCTGTAGCTTAGTTTGCTACATTACTCTTGGGAGTAGCTTCAGTGTAGTGAAGCTTAATTTAACGTATAGTAACTGGTAGCTCAGCTCACTACCATTAGCTTGCCCAACACTGCCTATGGGTCATTTCAATTACCATAATTAAATTGCAATAGTTCCATCGGCCAAGTAGACCTACATAAAGTAACCTAGTTCTAATCACACATTCACATTAAAACCGGTTATTGACACGCAGTAGCGCATGCAGGCACAAGCATGTGCACACATGCGCACAGACACAAGCGCGCACACGCGCACGCACACACACACGATACGTCAGATCAGACATACGGCTCTACGTCAGCGTACTTGGTACTTTAAACTCTCATGTTTGCCAGAGAGTTTGCATCACAGCTGAAGTGTCTGAATAGTGCAATGCAGACATAGAACGCCACCTCTACAACTGTACATGGCAGCAGCTGTGCTCATTCTGTCCTGAAGATAGGTCTGCTGGACAAGCCAAGACTATGTCCTTATTAGAGTATAAAGAGACATCTTCAATCATAATGTGTGTACTGTTGTTATTACATTATTATTATTATTAGTATTATTATTAATAATAATAATCATAATTAATATAATAACAATAATAATAATAATAATGTGTTATTATTTTGGGACCAGGATCATGTACATCAATCAGTTGCCTATCAATAGACTAATGAAGAAAAACTGTAAAGGTGAAGAACTTCTGAATCTGGATTTCACTAAAAGCACGTTGTTGGCATGCATCTACACCTCTAAAAGCACCTGTTTCATGCAAGCAAATGTTACAGTTGTCCAATATATTCTCATGCATGTGTCCTCACTGAAAGTAGACTTTCCCAGACATTAGATTACTGCATAGGCAGATTTGTCTTTCCAAAGCATTTAGATTGAATCTAACAACTTGATGTAATAATGGCATGTGTTTCAACTGAAGTTAAAATGACCAATTCTGTATATTTCACTCTGATTTAATCTAAACATGATAAGGTCTGAAACATGGCAGTTTTTACAGTGGCCTTGATGTTATGTGACTTTTTGTGACATTTCTTTTCCAAATGGTCATGGTATGCCATTCATTCCGTGGATTGATCCTTAGATGTCACAGAAGTTCTTTCAGAAAACGAACCAAGATTTCTCTGGTCGGAAGGGCTGAGAAAGTAACTGATCACATGTAATAAGTTACCTGATTACAAAAAAAGTAACAGTAACTGTAATCCATTACAGTTACTGTTACCAGCTAAAATAGTTGAATTAGATTACAGGTACTTAAAAAATGATGACATCTAGGACTTTAAATTAATTAACTAATTTAAAAGGAAAGTTTGCAGAGAAAAATGCATAAAACAGTCGGCTGTTCTCTTATTAACCTTCCATTAATGGTTGAAATAAAGTACTTTAATCTGATCCCCTGTGCAACAACAACGGTGTCCATCAGATTAGCCGTTCATGGGACAGCTGGCCAGAGGCAGAGGATGGCCAGCTAGAACCAGTACAGCAAACACCTTATCAATGAGTGCAGTCAGCTCTGACGTCAGTATAGGCGGTTACACGCTTGTGCAACTGGGGTCCCAGGTCATCACATGTTCACTTCACTGCCTATGCCCTGTTCCGCGTGTTCGCGGTATCTGCAGCTCCGATTGACTCACATACGATTTGCATACCACCCGCCCCAACCTCACAATTTATTGCCCCATATAATACATTCTTCTGCTGGACCTTTGTCCGCGTAAGCCCCCGGCAGCCAGCCAATAAGAAGGTGGCAACCAAGGCACGTTTACTCATATAGCCTACTGTAGTAGCCTAATGTAGGTCAAAGTTCAGGACATTGTGTCCGTTTGGGACTCGCACACGCACGCAGGCGTGCGCACAATTGCAGTAACGTGTGAGAATTATGCATAATTGATTCTGCATTAATTCCAATTATTTTAAATGTAGAAGTGCAGAAGAAAACAATTAACAAAACAATTAACTCAGTAGCCAATGTTGTGTCGTGGACCGTGGTTTCTGGACATTATTTTTGAACATTATAGATAGGCCTATTGATTTGGCATTGTTTTTGTTTAACCTCCATAGCGATAGGCATTATAATCAGTTCTAATCAATACGGAACTGTGCACAGACTGACGTACAGAAGCGTGCAGCAGTGAAAGAGAGAGTCTTCTTATCCGTTTGGGTTCATCCATTAACAGAGCACGTCAGTTCTGTACAGTACATCGTCACATTGTGTTTTCTGAAGCTACACGAACGACAGGTTTCAACCGCCCCCACCCCACCCCACAGCCGCCCGCCCGCCCCCGACCTGATGAGGTCCCGATTATAAAAGCAGAGGTTTCCTCACTCACAGAATATCCACCAGCGTGAGCTGACAGACGACAGGACCAGCTAAATCTTCCTGCTTTGCAACTCTCAACCGCAAGCTACAGTAAAGGTAAGATGACAGCCTGTTTATCCTAGGGTTAAAACAAAACCGCCAATATTAGAGATGCGCGCAACTGTAGTTTGAGGAGAGATATCTCGTGTGCTGTTGATGCTGAGTTAGTTCTAGACTGTGTTGCATCAGTCTGAGGTGCTCAGTGGTCCTTCTGTGATATAATTGGTTAGGGGCACATACAGTAAATTCTTTTTAAATAATTATAATTATAATTATAATAATATAATAACATTAATCATAATAAGAATAGTATAATAATAATAATAATAATAATAATAATAATAATAATAATAATAATAATAATACAACTTTTCTTCTGATTTCTGTTTTACTGTTAACACATGCACAGTTTATCAAGGAGCATCCTTCCCATTTTTGAATGTGTTCTGACCTCATTACTCCAGGGCTGCTGACAATAAATCAAAATGTTTCAAATGTAATCAAATCTCTTTGGTTTTCTCCTCCACATGACATGTTATCATATGGTGTTCTCATATGGTGTTCACCCTCCCTCCCTCCAGACAGACAGACGGTGCCATGCCTCCTCAGCTACTGTCCCAAGACCAGGCCAGCCCCCGGGTGCTACAGGGGGACCTGGCCTCCCTCAGCCCCTCCGTCAGGGAGTTTGTGGAGGCCAGCGTGGTGCTGTGCCAGCCAGACGCCGTGCACATCTGTGACGGCTCGGAGCAAGAGAACCAGGCCATCCTCGCTCACATGGAGCAGCAGGGCATGGTCAAGAAACTGACCAAATATGAGAACTGGTAGGCTCTCTATTTGTATCATAATTATAATAATGTTATAATAAGTTAACTAATATGTTAAATCTTCTCTGGGCTTCACGCTTGAAAAGGAGAAATAATATGTGTAGATGCACACCTGTTGCTGTTTGTTTTTACACAAAGGAGCTTTCTGTTTTATGGTTTATTTGTGTGTCAATACGTTTCAAAATGAGTCGCTTATGGATCCACTGATCCATAACAGATATGGTTGATCAGCAGAAGAGATTATTGTATTATGGTGAGAGGTGACATCGGTGTCAGTACTAACCCTGGACTAAATCTAAAAGTGACTGTATTCAAGTCTTGCTGCTTCTAAATTTCACTCTGAAGAGGCAATTCAACTGAACGCTTGTGCGTTGTGTTTGTGTGACCAGCACTTTGCCCACTCATTTGCTTTTGGCTCATATTCACACGATGTTATACTGCTGACTTAATAGGCCTATCCTCTTGAATGAATTTCATAGTGATTGGTATCTCTAATTGTGTTCAGATATTACACTTACGCAATGAAAATGCCATGTCCGAAATGGTAGGCTATAAAATGATTGCATAATTATACCAGATATTGCACACTACCTTGAAATTATTGCTAGATAGCTAGATAGAAGCCTATAGTGAGCTTCTCTCGCATTACTGTAGACAGTAATGACAGTTGACAGAGCTACATCATATTTATACTACAATTACTACACTTTATTTAACTTTAAGCAGCAGATCTCTGTTTCCCATTATTTTAGTTTTCTTTAATTTAATCTTTGTTCTCTCTCTCTCTCTCGCCGCCACCCCCCCCCACACACACACAGTTGGCTGGCCAGGACAGACCCTCGCGACGTGGCCCGTGTGGAGAGTAAAACAGTAATCGTGACCCCGAACCAGCGAGACACTGTTCCCATCCCTGTTGGGGGCGGGGCCAGCCAGCTGGGCCGTTGGATGTCTCAAGAGGAGTTTGACAAAGCCACGAGTCAGCGCTTTCCTGGCTGCATGAAAGGTACCAATGACTGGGATGAGATTAGATGATATATATATACTATAACAGCAGGCAAAGGAAATGTGACATTAACAAACTCTCTCTCTAATCTCTCAGGCCGTACCATGTACGTGATTGCCTACAGCATGGGTCCAGTGGGCTCCCCTCTCTCCAAAGTGGGAGTGGAGCTGACCGACTCACCCTATGTGGTGGCTAGTATGCGGGTGATGACCCGCATGGGCAAGGCCGTACTAACCGCCATGGGAACAGGGGAGTTCGTCCGCTGCTTACACTCTGTTGGTTGCCCCCTGCCACTCAAAAGTAAGCCGTGTTACAGGCACCAGGCTGCACTGACGTGTTGCTAGGCGATACAGGGTGGTGCTATAGGTACCAATACCAGATAGTATCATTGTACTGGGTGGTGTTTTTGTACATGCAACTTGGCAGTGAGCTCTGTGTGCTGAGACAATATATCACATTTTTGTCAAATACAGATATAATTTTCCTTTTTTATGTATATCTTTTATTATGTATGCATCAGTGCAAATGTGAAAATGCAAGGCTGTCTCAGGGGGAGTGGGCAGCATTCTTATTTATTAATGTTATCAAATGCCAAGATAACATGTTTATATATGTTTGCTACGTTCTGTATAAGTAATGCTGACGTGGTAGTGTTATGCATAACCCCTCTCTCTCTCGATCTCTATTTCTCTCGCTCTGTCTTTTTCTCTTTCAGAGCCCCTGTTAAACAACTGGCCTTGTAACCCCGAGCAGACCTTGATCGGCCACATCCCGGAGCGGAGGCAGATTGTGTCATTTGGCAGTGGTTATGGTGGGAACTCTCTGCTTGGGAAGAAATGTTTTGCTCTGCGCATAGCCTCACGTATCGCCAAGGATGAGGGCTGGCTGGCCGAACACATGCTGGTGAGACTGGAGACATATGCTGGACAGACTGGAGACATATTCTGCCCACATACACACACATATTCACCTGCTGTGTGTCTGTGTAGATCCTGGGGGTCACTAACCCAGCGGGAGAGAAGAAATACATGGCGGCAGCATTCCCAAGCGCCTGTGGAAAGACAAACCTTGCCATGCTCTGCCCCACCTTGCCAGGGTGGAAGGTGGAGTGTGTGGGCGATGACATTGCCTGGATGAAGATTGATGACCAAGGTGAGACTGCTTATTAATGGACTGATAGATTCAAGCCAATCAGAACATGAATATGTTGGAAGGAAGTCCCTCCCACATGCGACAAAACTGATTAACCATATTTAACCCGAACTTTGTCACCCGTTGCTATAGGCAACCTGCGTGCCATCAACCCAGAGAATGGCTTTTTCGGTGTGGCGCCGGGCACGTCTATTAAAACCAACCCCAACGCCATGGCAACCATTGTCAAGAACACAGTGTTTACCAACGTGGCTGAGACCAGCGATGGGGGCGTGTACTGGGAGGGGATGGACCAATCACTGCCCGAGGGAATCACACTCACTTCCTGGAAAGACAAAGCCTGGAATTCTGATGATGGTGAGTTTTCAGTTCAGTCACATGGTACAAAGTGAGCAGACGTCTGGTAAAAAGTCTTACTTGACAAATTGATTATTATAATAATCCTAAATGTACAGTTCTCAAACTAAGAAACATGATGTGAACATAAGTCAACTGTACAATACTGTTTTAGGTGTCTGTTTGTGTGCATGTGGAAATTAATAACACAAATGTCTGTTCTCTCTCAGGAGAACCATGTGCTCATCCTAACTCCAGGTTTTGCACACCTGCTGAACAGTGTCCGATCATTGACCCACAGTGGGAATCTCCTGAAGGTGTTCCCATCGAGGCAATCATCTTTGGAGGCCGTCGACCCGAAGGTGAGGAGAGCAGACGAGAGAGCATAGAACAGCATCCAAGTCACAACCCACGTCCCTTATCCCTCTACACCGTCCCTCTATACCGTTGTCTCATTCTCTGTCTCCATCTGTTCCTCCGTCCCAGGTGTGCCTCTGGTTTACGAGGCATTCAGTTGGCAGCATGGCGTGTTTGTTGGAGCAGCAATGAGGTCAGAGGCCACAGCCGCAGCTGAACACAAAGGTCAGTGCTACTGGTTCCAAACCAGCTCAACCATTTGAATACCACCAGGCTACAAAAAGTGTTATATCTCATTATATTTGTGTTATTCTTAGCATTGTTAGCTGTAGCATTGTTAGCATTAGCTTAATTCCAAGACGTAATGTGGCTCTACTTAAACAGAATCTCCTCGTCCGTCCCTCCAGGTAAAGTCATCATGCACGACCCATTCGCAATGCGTCCGTTCTTCGGCTACAACTTTGGCCACTACCTGGCTCACTGGCTGAGCATGGCCGATGTCCCCGGGGCCCGGCTGCCCAAGATCTTCCACGTCAACTGGTTCCGCAAGAGCCCCACCGCCGGCTTCCTGTGGCCCGGCTTCGGGGACAACATCCGCGTGCTGGACTGGATGTTCCGCCGCATCAAGGGCGAGGCGGGCGCCATGCCTTCCGCCGTGGGTTACCTGCCCACGCCCGGGTCCCTGGACCTCCGCGGACTGCAGGGTGCTGTGGACCTGGAGGAGCTCTTCTCCCTGGACCAGGGGTTCTGGCAGAGGGAGATGGAAGAGGTGGGCAGCTACCTGAGAACACAGGTGAACGACGACCTGCCTGATGAGGTGGTGAGGCAGCTGGAGCTCCTGAAGCACAGAGTCAGTCAGATGTAGACTGACACTCTCACACGCATCCCCTCACTGTGGTTCCCACTGTTGACACTCAGATGGATGGATTCAAGAGAGCAGTGAAATAGTGGAAGGGTGTGTGTGTGCAAACGGTAGCCCTTGTTAATATTACGGAATGGAAAAGTGCTGGATTTAGACCAGAATATTAATGATTCCGGTATAGAATATGATTCTAGAATATAGTGTTGATTCTAGATGTTTCTACCACATAATTCCATTTCAGTGATTGCACAAGCAGAATGTTAGTATCGAATGGTAAATTTAGAGGAGGGCTTAACCAACAGTCGACTTTAATAACGAACAGTCCTCATCTAATCCTCTCTTTTCTCTAGACTACTGATTTAATCTCTTAGAAAGTTATATCTAAAGGAGTGTAGAGACAAGTTTGTACAAATATTGTACCAAGCTCAGAGCATGTAGGCCTATGCTTCATGTCATTCCAATACTGTGGGAGAACACATTTTCTAGCAGTTTAATGTGTATTGACCTCATTATACATTCAACTATTTAAGAAATACTTTATTTTGATTGTTGTCAGTGTGGAAGTTCCATGCTACTGTGTTTGCAGTGTTTTTCCACCTTTATATTATGTAGCTGTTGTAATTTATTTTTGTATTGTTGCTTTATATGACTCTTGAGAGGAAACAGAAATAAACTTTATTTAAGCAGATATGTGATTCTGTCTGGTTATTTCTGGCTTTGACACAGCATATTGCTCTTGTTCTCTCAGCAAATTTCACTTTCTGCATGTACAACTACAGTTGTCTACTGTATAGGTTTGAGTTTACATTAAACATAATATTTTGCAACATTACTGCTGGTGTTACTGAGTGTTACAGAGTGGAACAATGCTAGTTAAATGTACCAAAATCAAAGTGAATCAGAACATGTTTTGCTCAAACTGTGTTCAGCTAAAACTATATCAGCTCTATAAATAGGCTGCTCAGTCAAGTGAAGTCAAGTGTATTATATAGCTATCCCTTAATCACATTACAGTCTCAAAAGGCTGGCCACATTTCACACAGAAACAAACACGCCCTTCCCACTAGGCAAGGAAAGAAACTTTGAAAAGAAACACTGGTTAAAAAAGTCAAAACATTGGGAAGGACCACAGAGGGAGGAATCCACCTTTCCATGATAGTTTGGATGCAATAAGTTCTGATAGGATAGCAACAAATACAATAGCAATTGTATATTGAAGGGTATGTATTACAGTGTCCAGGCAAACACAAACTCATATATTAGCAAATTCCATGCACGATGTAAAAATGCAATTATTCTGTAGCTACAAATAATCCATTGAACAGATAACATTAGATATGATTTAATCATACAGGTACACACTTTGACAAGGCTATACCAAACATGTCTTCCCAAGCTTATACTTCTTAAGGTTGAATCATAATTATGCATATTGTAAAGGAAAAATAATGAAAGTGTACCTTTATTATTTGAACTGTTAATATTGCACACATACTTTACTCTCACTTTGCAGATCTTTACCTGACCAATATGAACGTTTACTGTGAATACGGTAGCCTGCTGTAAAGCACGTACTTTATCTACAGTATGTCTGAGAAACTGAGCCCTAATGTTTCTACTGTAATATCTAAACATTCCAGCCAATTATTATCTTTATTCTGAAAATACAGTTTCTGTCAATACAGTAAAATAATTTGTAGACCAAATACTGTTTATCTCCACTGTTCACAATAGCTGTTATGTAAGACGTTCAGATAACACTTACAGACACAAGTTAATCATACCTGGAGTGTTTTTAACTCGGTGTTCCCACAGATCATGTTTTGTACATTCTTGTTGAAATGTTTTTGTTTTTCGAAACCCGACACACACACACTCCCTTTACAGAAAACATTTATTAAATATTACGGAATTATAGCAATTAGATTCATGTATTAACTGGTTGGGAGTATATCATATCAAACTAAATTAATGTAGATAATCAGGACAAGATTTGAACTTTAGGACTACAGATCAACTAGACTGGACTAAACTGGAACTGGGTTGTAGTGGTGTACAGATAAATGATAGATCAGATTGGATCTTAGATTAAGGACTCATAAAATGCGTCTATCTGACAATGTGCACATTGTGCGTGTTTGCACCTGATTCTTTTAGACAGTCTGATTATAATCTAATCAGCCGGGACAGGATGTTAATAACAGGAACACAATAGCAGGGTTAAACACTATGAAACACAGTACAGGACTAAATTAATGTACTCTTGTGCTATGTACCAATGGACTAATGGACTATAAAGACATCAGTTACTGTTCCAGCAAATCGTTTATATTGCAGCTCTTTGCCTCACGCCTAATACTGAAGATACATATTTGTGTAAACAGTAATATACTATAGGAAGAAAATGTGATGTTATTATCATGCACAATATCTTGAGTAAAGCTCAGATTGAATCATATTTTCAGTGAACTGGTTTACTACGCATTATAATCTCAAGCATCCTCAGGCCTGTGCAAAGAATAACAAAAATATATACTGTACATTTAAATAAAATGCAAAATCGGAAGCTCGGAAGTAACTTTCAGCCCTAAACAAACACCAAACCTTAACCATGGTTAGGGCAAAAGCTTGAAACATTCACAAAGAATGACAATGTAACTCAGTGAGCCTGGATAAAGGCCTAAATAATGGCTCTCACGGCACGGGAAGGCATACTGCCCAGAAAAGAAAAGCTTTCATTCTGTGATCCAGGAGAAGACACAAAGACATCATAAAAACATCTAAAGAATTCTATAAACGTGTGTAATCCTTAAGGAGTCCTAATAATAATAACAACCATATTCACATAGGTGATCAATTAGTTAATATATTTTTTTATTGTTTGCTATTACTATCAATTAGTAAAGTATGTAATCAATTTACAGTATCATAGATTAAAGAGGTACGTGCGTGCGTACTTTATATGTGTGTGTGCGTATGTGAAGTTTAGGTACAGACACGGAGGTTAAAGGTGGCTGTGACATCACACAGGTGGACAGTGGGACAGTCACCATATGCTGGTTGTTGCTTGCCAACTCAGACCTAATACTTAATTTACGTAATTATTGACATATTGAGCAACTCTATCTGAATATACAGGCTCAGTCAGAGTAAACTGGTCTGGGAATGAGACAGCAAGGAGTGTCTTTTTAATTTACAGTGAGTAAGGCCTTGTCTGAACTGGCCAGAGAGAATGAGTGATTGTGAACTTTGAGTGCTGCTCTGAAAGAATAAAGAGTAGACTATAACTGACTTGTGGAATGCTTACAGAAGCTAATCTCACCACCGTATTTTCGAGATAACATAATGAAAGGATATTGTAAAGGTAAGCAGCAAACTGTCAGATAGCAGTTCCTTTTACACCTTCTTCTTTCTTAATTTAGTCTGCAAAATTATTTATTTCTTAAAAAAGAAAAGAAAACGTAGGCTATTCTCGGGTCGTACCTATAGGCCTACGTAAAATCACTAGTTTTAGCTTCTTACCTATAGCACTAAGCGACTCGAGTTGTACCTGTATGCTTGTGCTAAATGCTGACTGCCAAGTTATAAAATCTCTACTCAGCTCAGAGACGTTTTGTAAGTTAGGCTCTCCCCCTAGTGGTAAAAAACTAACGTTACACATACAGTTATATATTGATAGAAACAAAGATCCCCGTTGAGGTCACGTCAAGGCCAAGTGAAATATTCCTTTAAACTTTATATCAAAGTAATATGTTATTTTATAAAAATAAATCCAATTGAATTCTAAAATCCTAAAATGTTTAATCAATGCTTATTGGTGGAAAAATTGAACAAGAAATACATTGTTTGCATTAAACACTTCAGTTTCTTGCATTCTTGTGAATTTCTATGCACCAATTTGTGCCCTTTCTGCACACATATCTGGCGAAAATGCATCTCAAGAAAAATTCAAAATTCTGGAAGAAGTGACAATTTAAAATATAATGGAATATAATGCAATAAGGGTCTCAAGCATTCTGTATTGCTTTCAAATTACCCCCGAAATGCTCACATGCATGTGTGCAAGTTCGCAAAATGTTTA
>JAODUK010003649.1:0-11310 GCA_027564635.1 Typhlichthys eigenmanni
GTAGTGCTGATGAAGAGGCTGAGACTAGAGACAGTCTCCTAGGTAACGTAGTGCTGATGAAGAGGCTGAGACTAGAGGCAGTCTCTTATGTGACGTAGTGCTGATGAAGAGGCTGAGACTAGAGGCAGTCTCCTAGGTAACGTAGTGCTGATGAAGAGGCTGAGACTAGAGGCAGCCTCTTATGTGTGCTAATGGAGGGAAGAGGGTGAGGCTGGAGGGGATAACCTGCAGAAAGCTCTGGTGTGGTGGTGGATGTTCCCCTGATCTCAGGCTCCACAGACAGAGACACATGGCGACACATCTTAGCGATGGCGGGGGCCCCGTCAAGAGGAGGCAGGTTCCCCGTTTGACCCGCGGGGGCCGTGGTGGGCCCTGGAAGTACTTCACTGTGCCCTTGTGACCTCACTGCCTGCTGTGGGAAAGCGTTTCCGTTTGCTGGAAAAAAAACGAATGCACGTTACTTTAGCTTTATTCCCATAAACGACCTGAATGTTGTGATCACACAGAAAGGCAAAGGTGTTCGGAGTATGTCATCTTAAATGTGGAGTCACTAATACTAGTTGCTAGTACGCTAATACACTTTAGACAAACTCAATAGCCTCACGGTACGCTAGTTGTCTGTTCTGTATATGCACTAAAAAAGAGGGAGGGGGAGAGGAAGCTTCAGAGGCAGCACCCTTTGCAACTGAAGGGAGCGGTGGTCAAGTTCAAATAACAACCAGCATCGCTGACTCCACCTTTAAACAAAGCGTGGCCGTGGATGCATGAATGAGGTTCACAGCGTGACATAGTGTGATCAATAAGCAATGACTGAACAGAAGGTTAGCTATAGAAGACTCAACGACAGAGGCAAGTAGGAACAATGTGTGACTTAAACTGGGTCCATCAATGAGCTCTCCTCAGGATTTGGGGATGCTTCTACTGTAGTAGTCAACAGCAAACTAAGGTAAGGCCAGACACTGGTATATACAATGAAGCTGAATTGTTCTGACAGTGTATCTACCTTCGTAAACGTGCTGTTTGTAGTGGCTGTTCCCTTGTACAGGTGTAGGGGCTACAATTTTCTCCAGTTTTGCATCATTATCCTGTTTGGGAAAGATATAGTTTTCACTGGCAGTAAATACATGTCACAGTTATGTCACAGTGCTTGTTAAAAATGTTTCTGTATTCTAGTGAGGTGCAAAACTGAATTGAAATGTTTCCAATATCAGTAGTAATGTTACATTCATTTTGTTTTTCTATTTCATTCAGAATGCTCTAGATTATTCTGATGATGAAAATGTTTTCCATTATGTTACATATATTATAAATATATTCCACATCAAGGGTAAAAATCATAGCTTGAATAGAGTAATCTATTTTCTTCCCATATTAAGTTTCGCCTTTTAATGGCAATTGTAGCCATGCTCTACACCTCGTGGCTATTTTGGATTTTAAATCGGTCCTTTACAAAATGTTCCCCACCACTCTTCTTACATCCCCAATATAGCCTCAAATGGACCCTTTGGAAAGCCGTCATGTTGAGTGGTCAAGACAGTGCCCATGTTTATCGTGCTGCATTTGTTGTGCCCAACAGCCCTAGGCTTGGAGTAGCTGGCACCATGGCGATAGAGCCATTGTGTCATTGTGATTGACATGTCAGTCCACTAATCTACCTAGCACAGCTAGGACTAGCGGGGATTAGCGCTGGATACACAGGCATCTCTGTAGCTAAACGGTAGCTACACAGCAAAAAAATTACATCTAACATTATGTGATAGTGTTGTTTTTAGTCGGACTTGTTTCTAATATAAATGTTTATCTAGTGATACACTTGCGCTTGTTTTAAGCATAAGCAAGCTCATAGCTAATATTTTGGCATTTATATTTGATTTTTCATTTTTGCAGTGTAGGCCACATGTGGTTTCGGACCACGGGGCCTGACCCTCGCAGATCCCTCTCCCCTGGGGTTCACCCTCCCGCTGGGGTTAGTTCCATATCACCCCCTTCTGAGAACGACATACAAACACACACACACACACACGCACACACACACACACACACACACACACACGGACGCACGCAGAGTCAGACGTGTGCATAAAATGGCCTTTGAAGAGGTGGTACACGGCCTGCTGACCTCAGTGCACTGGAATGCTGACGTGTTGTGCATATCCAGAGGGCAACAGCTGATGGGGGGGGGGGTCAAGGAATTCAGCTTTCCATCGGGGGAGCTGTGAGTGAGATGGTGTGTGCAGGCTGAAGGCTCTGCCTTAGTGCCCAGAGGCACTGGGATTATATGGAGCGCCACAAGCTTATAACACGTGACTCTTTGACTGTGTGTGTGCGTGTGTGTGTGCGTGTGTGTGTGTGTGTGTGTGTGTGTGTGTGTGTGTGTGTGAGAGATCCTGCACGTGTGTATGTCATGTCCATTTGATAAGCTGTCAGAGGCATTTAGGCTATACTCCACATTATACAAACTGTCAGAGGCATTTAGGCTATACTCCACATTATACAAACTGTCAGAGGCATATAGGCTATACTCCACATTATACAGACTGTCAGAGGCACGTAGGCTATACTCCACATTATACAGACTGTCAGAGGCACGTAGGCTATACTCCACATTATACAGACTGTCAGAGGCATTTAGGCTATACTCCACATTATACAGACTGTCAGAGGCACGTAGGCTATACTCCACATTATACAGACTGTCAGAGGCATTTAGACTATACTCCACATTATACAGACTGTAAGGACACACTGTAATTGAAAGAGGATGTGTCTCATTTATCTGTGTCTGCTATGGTCATACTGGTACCAATAACCAATACAATATATTGCATGTTATTTGCAGCACTATTTTAACATTATAGTCACAGAGAAGAAAAACATATTCTTTATGCAACTACTCTGACATTTTTGGCCAATATGTGGCTAAAAATTAGGTTATTTTAATGTAATTAATACGTCTTTATTTCCAAGTTGTCTAAATTATAATTGTATTATTATTATTATATTTCTTTTAGTTTGTGTGTATATACTGTATATGTGTATGCTATATGTATTATTATTATTTTATTTACATGAATTGTGTGTTTCTGTCATTTATGTGAGATGATACATCTTAAGGGGTTTATCCTATGGAATAAACTTGGAATAAACAGTTGGTGGAAACACATGGGTGGTTGAAACTAAGGCTAACCCCTATTCATGACACCTCTCTCTCTCTCTCTCTCTCTCCCCTCTCCCCTCCCCCCCCTCCCCCCAACTTCCTTCCCCCGGGAGTCTCAAACCCCCTAAATTGGGCCAAAAATAAATGTTCCCTTTTGGGGACCTGCTGTTTTAAAAGAGAGTCGTCTGTCTGTGGAAAGAGCTCTGTGGCTATGCCAAGCCTGTCTTCTTTACTATACCATCCCAAAATATAATAATCAAATTATCATTCACCTAGAATTATTATACTATTCCTACTTATATAAACAGGCTTCTGTATTCCCTATAGAGCAGTAATTCTTCTGTATCCCTGTAAACTCTTTTCCTAGCCTGTATGAGAAATGCTTATTAATATAGAAATTATTTCAAGAAATATCAGCAGGACTACTGTATTTACATGTATTATTTCCAATGTCTAGTATAGTATACCATTGCTATAGTAAGTATGCCTTTCAACCATAGAATGGCTTCAGCATTCACAAGGCAGGGTTAGTCATTCTCGAGAACACTTGCTAACTTCACGCTCAAATCAAAAACGCATTGTGAAGTATGCGTAGTAATATGGCTTCATTGATGTAAACACTTATTTTTTCAACACGCACAGAGAACAGTAAGCTAGCGGAATGCGAGGAGATATTTGGTGAATTTGACAAAAAGTGTATTAGCTTACAATTAGCTTGACAATAGCCAACTATAACTTTAACGGCAAGGTTAGTAATTCTCGAGAATGCTTGTCAACTTCGAGCTCAAATCAAAACAAACTCTTTCAGAAGTTCCGCCCCACACGTATTGCAAAGCCTAAGGCATTGTTGTTGTGAGTAGTGTTCACCACTTTGTTTATTTTCCTATTTACGGAGCCACCAGGGTTGTGTAGAAGTACCGGATTCGTTTTTCAGCACGCACACAGAACAGTAAGATAGCGAAATGCAAACAGAGATTTGGTGAATTTGACAGTAAGAGTATTATCTTATAATAGGCTTACAATAGCTGACTATACCTTTAACAGGGGCCAGTATCAGTGAAGTGGAAACTCATTCCCAAATTTTTCATGCTTACTTTTTCATGACACGACACTTTATCTGGGCACAAACTCTCCGTCATTTGGCTTTTTGTCTCAATACAAAACTAATTAATTAATTATAACCATTAATGTGTACTCATATAATGTAAAAGGTGGAGTCAGCAATGCTGTAGAAGGATTATTGATTTGAACCTGATCAACAACATAAACACCTCTCCCTTTAATGCCATTGGTTGTTCCTTCAGAAGCTCTGCCCACCACACATTGGACACCCAAGGCTGGGATAGTGTTGTGTGGTGCGGTCTGCACCACTCAAAGACAATCCGCTGCATGTGACACAACCAGCGTATTCGCTCAACAATCGCTGACTTCACCTTTAAATAAAAATAAAATAAAAAACGGAGACACTCACGTTGACCTGGGCGCTCCTCTTGGTTCTCCAGGGAGGGGGGGCGTGGGAGACTATGGAGTCTCCTCTGGGAGGCGAGGCCGACAGGGAGGAGGAGACGGCCGACCCGTAGAGGAGAGCGACGTTTCGGCCCCCAGCGCCGGTCCCCTCCTCTTCCCCTCCGTGCCCGTTCTCCAACCCCTCCTCCTCCCCAGCGACAGCGCCTCTCCCGGGGCCGTGCCCCTCCCCCGCCGCCTGGCCCCCCTCCACCAGGCGGGCGAGGGCCTCTAGCCGGGCCCGGAGCCTGTTGTTGTCCTCCTGCAGCGCGGCCACGGCCCCAGCCAGGGGCCGCACCAGGCGAGCCTCCTCCTCCAGCCTGCGGCTGACGCGCTGCTCCAGGGCGCACACCTCGCCCCACACCTCGCCCACGGCAGCGGCCAGCGTGGCACTGAAGCGGGTCAGGGCCTCCTGCACCACCTCCTCGTGGGCCCCGGTTACCATCGGCAACGACGGTGGGCCATCCTGGGCCACGGCTGCGGCCAGTTCCATGTTGTGTTGACCTTTGACCCTCAGCCCTGACGCTCCTGCTGCGTCAACTTCACCGCTTGTCTGGTGCAGGGAACCGTGGCGATGGGTCGAGACCCCCACCAACATGACCCCCTCCCCTTCTCGCTGTAGGAGAGCAGCGGGAGCGGTTTCCGTGGCGTCTGGGGTTTAAAAATAACAGGTCGTAGAAAGACCGGGCGGCTCGTTAAACGCCCCCCCCCCCCCCCCTATACTCACCCCTCAGCTGGCCTGGGCAAATAGCTGCTGTTATTTATACGCCAGCCAACAGAAACACGCACACACGCAGACATCCTAGCGAAGCATTATAGTGCGTTATTCACCGTGACTAACCTCGTAAACAGGGTCACAGCCGAAGACGATGGAAGAGCTCCTGTCACAGCATCTGCAGTGTCTCTCAAACACTGCTCTGTGTGTGTGTGATCTATACGCGTCTCCTCAGATGTGAGAGCAGCAGGTTTACCTCGTATTTGGAGAGTACATCAAAGAGGGAGGAGCCAGCCTCCTCTCTCTGCTGTTGGCTAATAATGGAATGAATGTGTGCTTACTTAAGGCCCAAGTAGTGTGTGTGTGTGTGTGTGTGTGTGTGTGTGTGCGTGCGTGCGTGCGTGCACTTGCGTATTTGGGGTGGAGGGGTGGGTTGCATTTGTACACACAATACACACGTAATAAAAAACCTTTATAATAATCTTTAAAATTAGAGTGTGGTTCAAAGTTCAAAACACACCTGTAGAAGTGCTAAGCAAACAGGATTACAGGGCCTTTCCTCACAGATACCCTAGCTCTCTCCCTAAACACCTGCTTGCATTGTGGATCTATTCCCATTATCTATATAATAAAGCTATGAGTGGTCTCCTTTTTACTGTTCCAAATGGTCAGTGATTTAAAATGTGTCTATGTGATATTATAAACATTAATATAGCAGCAAACAACTACTAGGCTATTTTCAGGCTGGATCAGTGGCACAAGCAACAGCCTAGCTCTAGAACCATATGGGCCTGGGTTTGAATATGGCCCGATGTGTTTTCCCAATCCTTCGCCGATATCTCTCCGCCATTTGATTACGGTCTCAATATACTGTCCATAAAAGAACAAAACGCAACAAACAAAATCCCAATTAATCACAGCAATTTGCACAATTAACTAGTTAATTTTGTTTTTATGGACTCCCAGCCCTACTTTTTAATATTAAGTCAATTAGCAATTTGTTTTACCCAAAGCCACTTACTGAGTACATTTACAAGTATTTAGGAGCAGTTGCTCAAGAATTCCTGATGTTATGTCAAATTGTCTCCAGTCACATTAACCAATATCCTGACTAGTACATCATTTATCGTGGCCCTTTTTGAATCGCAGGAAGATACTTAGCATGCAAATCTCAACTTTGTTTCTGGCTGCAGACATTTCTTGCAGTTGTGTGAAACATGCAAAAGCATTAATGTGCTTATTATTAAAATTACAACACTTCACTCAATGTATCAAAGTATTAATAGTTATATTTAAAGATAGTGTGTGATATTACAGTGCCCTCTACTGTTATCTGAGATTCTTTCACACACACACGCAAATAATTTTAGGCACTCAAGCAGACTATCAAATCAAATTTATTTATCTTGAAGGGGTGCTCTGAACTCACAAGTTGCAACTAAATAATTAATCTCAGTTAATGGTTACATTATTTCACAAAAGAGGCCAGTCTCTTTCAGATAGGAAAATGTTCCACCAAAAAAAAGGTCATGCTAAAAAAATGAAAGACATTTTATATATGTATATATATCAAATCAGATATATAAATATATACAAACACGTATGAAAAATTAGAATGTTATCAAAACTAAACAGAGGGCAGGGAGTGTTAGAGGTTGTGAATGCGATAATTGATCATTAAATTAAACTGACTTGACACCCTAGAAACAACCCTACGTGATCATGACAAATCCAATTCAGCAGATTTACGTACATTATATAGTCTGAGACATCTGAGGCAAAACAAAAGCACAGCAAACTAATTCAGCACACTTTATCTCTGCAATTAGTTTTTCAACCCAAAAGGACATGATTAGCCAATCTGCTCACTCATTCTGAAAACTGCATTAAAGATTAGCTAAACTCAAGCTCTTTGACAGAAAGTGTAATATTTTCTGTTAACAATTAAAACAGCACACGTTCAATATGTTTTTTTTAAGACAATTGTGAGGGGAAGGGGGGGGAGGGGTTTGTAAGAGACATGTATACTACAGCAGACAAAACAAAAGGCCTTCGCCATGCATAGCTAGAATCTGGTGCTTCGTTGAGGATATGATATGCTAATGCCCAAAGGTTTTTAGAATAAAAAGAAGAGAGCCACAACCACAACACTGCCTGCCAACTCTGGTGTTATTGTGTTGAGATTTGAGGGTACGGCAAATAGATTTCTCACAAGGCACTGGAGACCAAATTTGGTCCACTGTCCAGAGTTCAAAATCAATCTGGGCAACACCCACTTTGCACAGCTTCATATTGAAATAAAATATATATAAATAAAAATGTTTAAAATAAAAAAATCCAAAATCTGGACAACGCATTTTCGTGATAGATTAGCCTTCATTTCAACGGTCCAAGTACACAATGCTACACACTGCTCGGAACCCGGATTCATCCTAAAATCCTGAAACTAAAACCCACTTTTCGGAAGGTCTACCCAACCCCAATCCCCTCCGTGATCTATGGTCCCCATGCAGGCAGGACCAGCCCTGGACAGATAAAAAACAAATGTAAACAAAAAAGAAAATCAACGCAGAAATACTGAGGAAGGAAAGGAGTCAAATTAAATATAAATGGTGACATGGGGTACAGCCGCTCAAGGGAGCTTTATATGGTCTGCTGTGGTTCCATACTATTCAATACTTCAGACGAGACAGGGCAGGTATTGCAGGCTGCTGGATAATGCACTAAATGTTGTGATGAAAACCCCTATGCATGACCTTTAAAGAGGGACACTCCAAGGTTTTGGTTTACGGCGCTCCCGCACTTCAGTAGCCCTCGTGCAACGCGGTCCAGAAGAAACCGAATTGAGACGGGAAACTTGGGGGATACTAGTGAAGTTGCTAGTGTAGAGCATGTCCCTTAAATAGCTTGTGACTATTCATCACGGCTCACGGGTACCTTTCAACTGAGGCAGGCACCCAGTCTTAAAGGGTGACAGCTCCATGTAACAAGAAGGACGATCTGAAGAGACTAGGAGGGCAACATCCAACTCCAGTGATTTCACATGAGCGTTTTCTTTACGCAAGTCGTATGTGCGATCGTGACGCGATCAACTGACAACACTGATTGATGATCAGGGGGAGAAAGCACACACCGGCTCCGCTGTAGCCCCCATACAAGTCCTGTCTCGCGGGGAGACTATAGAACTCAGGATGGAGGGAGGAGACTGTGGGAGCAGTGGAATGATCTACTACGGCCACACTACATACACACCCACACCAGTGCAAACAAGGAACACTAAATTGTATTGTCGACTCAATTTTGCTCCCGTTGCTATGATTATTGACCATGGTTGACTAAAGTGCCTGACTATCTTTGGTCTACCAACCTACAGAAGTCTGAAAGCATAATTGGAAGAGAGAGAAATAAAAAATAAAAAAACTAACACAATACTTCTTTAAAAACAAAAAGTACACTGAAGAAACGGGAAGTGAAGGGGGTGGGGGTGAGAAATGCATGTCACTCAAGATAGAACCACTTTCAGCCAAGCATTATCATATTGGGGATCAATCAGGTTTCTGATCTCTCACAGTTTTTATTTCATTGTAGAATAAACCTTTAAGTATATAGAGACTTGTATTAACATCTTGATAAAACCCTGAGCAAAGAGAGGACACCTCTAACATACAGTAAGTCTATATATAATATATTAATGACTCTTTAAAAACAGATACTCAGTGAGAAATAGTTAACTATGGATGTTGGGATATGTATACTCTGCATGCGTATAACTCTTGATTATGTTACAGTGGAATTCTAAGGCTCAGAACATTGGATGTGTGCATTCATCTATTGTGATTATATTGTGTATTTTAGTGAACCAGACTACACGCTATATGGAGGTAGAGGGACGTCAGCCTCAAGAACAACGGGCATATATGTGATCACTATTGCCTTTTCGGAAACCCCTTTATGTCCAATAATACCATCCAGGTCGCTATAGCGACCTGGATGGTATTATTGGGCAAAATAAAAAGGAAAAAATAAACGTATGGAAAAAAAGAATGGTATTTACACTTATGGCTTAAAAAAAAAAAAAACTAAAAAAGGCCCAAACGACAAAGAGATAACCGCCATGCACTTCACTGCAGTTCCAGATCAAACCAACTGACACAAACGTTGTGAAGCAGGAGTTTGGAGGCAAGACTGGCCAGGAACATTTGCAGGACTGAAAAACTAGCCGAGATATGGCAAGTGTTAAGCGAGTGGGAGACAGAGAGGGGGTTGTGGGAAGGTTACAGTAAGAGAGGTGCGATTGGTTACGGACAAAAGACCCTTAAAGGAGTGTGCAACGCTGACCGGGCTCTCTACGGGCCTGTACTGAACCTGTTCTGGGCCCAAGGCCAAACATCGTCCCATTGCTCAGCCCATTGCTCCCCCTCCACCCAGCTTCCATCAGTCTCTGCATCCCTCACAGACCTGTTGGCATGGGAACCAGCGTGAACCAGAACCGCAGAACCCACCAGGTCTTTACCACTGGCCCTAGTGCCTATAATGCAGTACCGCTGTGGACCAACAGGTGTCTCCCTGACAGGGGAGAGGGGAGAAGTAAATGGTCTTTGTGAATTGTACCAGGAACCCACGAAGCGGACCTACTTATATACAGTACGTGTGACATGAGAATACCATTTTGAAATGTTGTGTAGCTAAGATCACTTTGCATAGATCACTACTGCGGGACATACAGCAGTACCCCACAACTCATGCTCAGTTTGCTATTAAAGTCTGCGGTTTGTGTAGTTACATAAAATAACATTTGAGAGAAAAGAAAAAAGACAATTCGAGATCCATTCTTTGATATTGATTAAATTGATATACTCTATATAAAATGTTTTGTGTAGCATGATAAACATATGTAGCTTTGCATTAAAATAGCTTGGGGAATTTCTAAACAATATGGTATAATTTCATCAAGTGTGGCTTTCTAGGAACATTTGTCATGAAATTATTGCCCAGAAGCTATAGCTAACGCACATATTAGCTATAGCACTAGCATGGAGTAGCTATCGCTAATGTATACCCCATAGGTTGTGCTCCTTGCATCAAAAGAAAAAAACAACTGATGATTAAGGGCTCGTGTAGAAAATATTATACTGGCCAGTTAATGCTTATAATCAGTAACCAGTGATTCAATTAGTTATAATACCAATAATATACGTTCTTGATCATAGATAAGAGGTCTGATTACTCTGCACAACTGGCCGGCCATTGCCCATGTTATTGCTCTGACTGCGGCCCTGAGTAGAATCAGGCACTATGTTAGCATCAGAGGTATCTCCTGCACTTAGGGAGGGGCTGTCACCCTCTCCTACGAACGCCACACCTCCCTCGGGTCTGAACAGAATACTTGACCTAATAACAGGGACGCTCCTCCGCCACACATTCCGACATCTCACGACCACTGACCAGCTCTGCGTGGCAATGACAACTACTGCTAATATATTTCACAGGGTTATTTCACTCAAGGTTTCACATGCGTACTGTAAGCCAGGGCGATGCAGCCCCCCCCCCCACAGGCTACAGACTGTAATGCGCCTCCACTCACATGCCATTGCAAATGTGGGACGGTGCAAATGAACGTCGGGACTCACAGAGGACCAGGTAAGGGGAAAAACGGGGGAAAAAAAAAGGGGCAATGCACCAAACTATGCGCGACCGACATCACGCCGATGTAAAAAAATAAAATAATATATAAAGTCAGGTTGTAGTGTCACATTAGATCACATTTATCAGGTTTCATGTAACATGTGGTGAGGAAGATTGCATTTAGCTGTGGTGGAGGTGACATTTGTAGACACGCCTGGTCCAGGCTCGCCCCCCCCCCCACCCACACTTCGTCCCAGCTAAGTGAATGTGGTGAGTGGGTGTAGCTTACTGGGGGGGGGGGGGGGGGGGG
>JAODUK010003650.1:0-11310 GCA_027564635.1 Typhlichthys eigenmanni
ATCCCCTATCCAGGAGAATGGTTCCAGAACCAAGACTGTGCGTAGAGGTAAGCCCCACCAGATCTAAATGGTAGCGCACAAGTTCTGGCTCCTTCCCCCACAGCGAGGTGACGTTCCACGTCCCCAGAGCCAGCTTCTGTTGCCTGGGTCTGGGGGTCTTCTGAACCATTCTTAGTCTGGCCCCTCCCCTGAGACCACTTTGCCCTGGGAGACCCTACCAGGAGCACTAGGCTCTAGACAACACATCCCTCAGGTTCATAGGGGCACCCAAACCTCTCCACCACGATAAGGTGATGGTTCCCGGAGAGGCTACAAAGCATCATCCTTTATTAATTTCAATCAGCGCCGAGCGTGTTAGGTGGAGCTGTGATTTCTAAGAGTAGCCATCTGCTACCATATAACCTTCGTTTAATAATGGCATTGTTTCTGCAATGTCAATGCCACATTTATTTATATAGCACATATAAAACAACCATAGTTGACCAAAGTGATTTACAGGAGATGAAATAACCTCCTTAAATGCACAAATTTACAAAATGGAAATTTATAAAAACAAATAAAATACACAGTTGGACACATCAAAAGCCAAGATAAATTAGGATTAAAAGACAAATTAAAAAGATGGGTTTTTAGCAACGACTTGAATGTAGATAAGGTCTGTGCATCTCGAATGTGCAATGGTAGACTATTCCATAAATTTGGGTCACCCACCGCAAATGCCTCTGGTTTAAAGCCTAGCTTTAGGGACATCCAGGAGGAACTGGTTGGTAGACCTTAGTGATTTTGCTGAGGAATGATGATGTAACAGATTAATCAGATAAATAGGGGCCAATCCATTCAATGACAAGTAGTAAAATATTAAAATCAATCCTGTACCGTACACGGAAAGCCAATGAAGGAATGCCAAAATTGGTGTTATGTGCTCTCGTTTTTTTGTGCCCGTTAAAAGGCGAGCAGCGGCATTTTGTACTAGTTGGAGACGCTTTAGGGTAGACTGATTTATCCCAAGTTCAAATAATTGCAGTAGTAGTAGTAGTAGTAGTAGTAAAGTAGTAGTAGTAGCCGAGACATGATAAATGCATGAATTATTAACTAACTTTCTCAAAATCTTTAGGAGAAAGATAGACCTCAACCTTTGCTAAAAGTCTTAAATGAAAAAACCTAGATTTCACTACAGAGCTAATTTGTAGATCTATCTTAAATGAGCTGTCAAAGATAACACCAATATTCTTAACAGATTATTGACTATAGGAGGCTAAAGGGCCTAGGGTATCAAGAGAATCACCCACAAGTGACCTTGTCCACAGATTAGAATCTTTGTTTTATTTTCAGTTAGTGAGGAAATTTTGCGCCAGCCAGGTTTTGATATAATTTAAGCAATCTTACAGACTGTACAGAGTCCTTGGATGTCTTGGATGCCATATACATTTGTACATCATGAGCATAGCAATTAAAGATTTTATGTTTCTTAAAAATGGACCCCAATGGCGTCATGTATAGAGAGAAAAGGATAGGGCCTAGAATTGAGCCTTGTGAGAGGTGCCGTGGTCGATGAGAACTCTGCTAGTTGAAAAACTCCTATCTGTCAGGTAAAGACCATTTCAGGACAGTCCCTTTGAGGCCAATGAACTGTTCAAGGCGTTCTAAAAGAATCCTGTGATGCACCATGTCAAATGCGGCCCATAGGTCTAGAAGCACCAGAATAGCATGTCTCCCCGAGTCAACAGTTTAGAGAAGATCATTAAAAACTCTTAAAAGTGCTGTTTCAGTTGATATAGGTGATTATTAGAAACAACAGAATAGGTGTGATACTGTATATAGGCCTAATTGTTAGACCGACGTATATGAAGAGGCACATGTAGCCTATATTGAGACATGACCAACAATGTGCATGTAACATTTATTCTTTTTCATACCAAATAATGTAAGCTGTTTTCTTTTCAGCTCGCTGAATGTTACTGAGCAAATAAAAAATAGTAAGTGGTAAATATCTTTTGTTCTCTACCTACTGATCTACTGAGTTTACTTGCATACACACAACAATTGTGATATTGGTTGGACACCATTACAGAAAGTTCCATATTGAAACACTTGTATTTATACTGACTATAATGAGAGTGTTATATGCACGGGTGTGTTTTTCAACACGCTACTTTCGACTATAGATTTGCTACGTAATATCCGTGCTTTTTGTTGTTGGAGGGAAGTGGATGGATTGTCGAAGTCATATTAGATCAGTGTCTCAAACTTGACAAAAAGTTTGTCTATAATGAATTCCCCACTAACCACGTATCTCTAGTCATTTGGTAAAATTACTTTTGTTGGGTTTATGTTGGGTTTTGCCGTCATTACAGTCATCAATTAATATTTATACAGGGAGTTTCAGTGACAATTTATAGGCACTTATGGGCGTTGACAAAATACAAGTGTCCTGAAACTGATAAATTTTGACATGTGTAAGTGTTTGAGATGTCCTAAAGTAATTTGGTGATTTATTGGTATTTGAGTAGCCTACATTATTATGCCACGTTAACCTTTCCCTTATAAGACAGAAAAACACTTCATTTTGTTTTCATTTTGAGAAGAGATTGCCTACAGAAATGTTGTGATGATTGTTGTTGGCTACATTAATTGAGGCATGTTATGCTTTTTCTTAAGCATTTTAGAATGTCCCAGATAAACAACCAGATTTAAACAACTGATCGGTAAATTGGCTTCCGGTAGTCTGCACCTTTGTCTAATCAAGCTCATCTACCTACACATTCTTATATCCTATGTCTCTGGTTATGTTGTTGTTAGTGGACATGCTTTATGTAGTCTAGACCAAGGGTTCCCAAACTTTTCCATGCCAAGGCCTCCCAAATAGTATTAGTTTCTGGCCAGGGCCCCCCTTGTGCAAAAACAAAACAAAACAAAAGCTTTCCTATTTCCTTACTTTTATTTCATGCAATAAAGAGTCATTTTATATTTAAAATATTGTATCAATCCATTGGATTCAACATGACTGTTTTCTTTTCTTAAGTATATGTAATGTTTCACAACATGAGCGCATACAGTAACCAGATTAACACTGATAATTTGTGATTAATGATAGTTTTCCTGGCATGCAATTAGAAAGTGGAATGGTAAATAAGATATCCTGTGTAGTTTTGTTGTATGTTTTATAATAAATACTTACCTAGAATAATTTTTAATTATAAATAAAATGTAAAAGAAAAAAGAGGTCTCCCTAGCGGCCCCCAATTTGAAAACCACTGGTCTAGACTGTTTAATATCCACAGACCCAGATTCAGTTTGATGGTGATCCCAAAGTCCACTGTTAAAGTCGAGCTAAGCAGCTGGTTTTGAACAAAACGCGCTGGTGATCTGCCGAGTTGTGCTGCCTTGTTGAGATACAGGCTACAGTAGTGCGACTAGTCTAGACAGTCTTGACTATTGTAAAGAGACTATTAAAAATGTTTCCCCGTATTAGAATGTAGCCTACATGGAGTGAATTATGGTCTAACATATTGATTATGTACAGGGAATATACTTGAGTATTCTCTAGGACCATGGTATTGGTGGTTGTGTGGATTGGGTTGCTAGGCAAGACTTAGTATTTTGGACTAGTTCCTGAGAAATAAAGGAAAATATTTTGCCATAGTGAGATAAAAGAGAGAGATGGTGTAGATTCGGAGAGAGCATGAGTGAATTTGGTTGCTGAGACAGTACTGGGTTTATAGAGCTCAGTCCAACCCTTGGATACTAGGAGCCAATCAGCTGACAGAAAGGTAGGGAGTCCTGACCAATGACAATGCGGGAAGGGGGTTGTCAGCTTACTTTAAGACAGAGATGCCTTTTTCTCAGTGCCAGGCAGATAATGCTCACTTACACTGTTTTTGATATTGATCTCATTTGTTTCTTTTTCTATTTTTTCTCTCTCACTACTTCTCTCTTTTTAGCAGCATAATCTCTAAGCAGGGCAGAATTTATTGCCTCATAACAACAGTCCTTACTCAGTAACAGTGAGACTAGCTCTATTCTTGATTTCAGCAGATGCACATAGCATAGACATTTGTTACCTACTCATCACTACCTGATCCATTAACATTTGTATTCTAGGGCTGGCTCAGAATAAACGGGTATTCGGGTATTAATTTGATTCTGTTTTCAATTTTGGAATTTTAATGTTATTTTATTTGTATTTTATTTGTGCGCATTTGCCCTGTGACTAGTAGTTTCTTCTGTGTCATCGGGGCCATAGTTTTTGTGTTTCTTGTTGTCTGGCTGGTTGTATGCACTGGCTGCTTCCAACGCACTACAGTTGCCAGCAAACCATAGCCTATACCGGTCCATATGGCATTGATGTTATTTGGCTGACTGTGGCTGTTTCCTTGTTGATATGGTACGGGAATATTATAAAATTGCAGTGATGTTTGCTCTGTTTTAGCACTTTAGTTGAATTGTGCTATTTTTTCCTTGATGTTATAAGTTGGCAAAATTACTTTTGTGTGGTCTATTGTTTTTTTACTGTATTACGGTAATATTATATACTGTGTGTGGATACATGTAAGCAGATTGGAATTGGCGACAGGAGGAGACCGCTCCAAGTGGGAGGGTGAACTAAGGATGGCATAATATTCTGGTGAAATGCTGACCCTTAATGATTTGGAGAAGATTGGACTTTTTAAACCAACATTTTTATTTAGAATATCTTAAATTGACCACATTTGCAAAGTTCTCTTTAAACCACTTTAAAGTTTTGCTCAGTTGCATACTATGTAGCTAAGCAGCAAATCACAAATGATCACTTTGATACCATGTTATAGTTGTGCAATGCACAGGTCAACTCTCTTCCCTGTTGTGTAGTCCTACATATGTTTTGTAGCCTAGTGTTCATTCTACCACATACATTTATATATAAACCCGGGTGATAAGCTGAAGGACTTGTAGAATTACTTTCTTAACTACTCACCCTTTCTTTCCCTGTGTAGGTGGAAGCAGCTCAGGATGTCCTGCCACCTCCTCCTGCTCCTCCTCCTCCGCTGCCCAGGGCTTTTCCCCTGCTGAGCCAGCCATGACTAGCCAGCACACACACGCACATCCTTCCTTCAGCTCCATCCACTCCATGGCCGAGCAGCAGCAGGTATTGCTATAACACAAGTAGGGCTGAAATGATTTATCGAGTAACTCGATTACAAAAAATTCTCGATGCATCGAAGCTTCCTTTATTCCTATATTAAATGTGCAATGTGCATGCTGTGGACATGCCATGAAGAAAGCAGGGGTTGCGCATATAAACATGTTTAAACCATGTCTGATTTAAACTTGTGTCAAAGTAGACACGCTACATGTTTGATCGTGAGATTCTTAACATCAAAGTAATTACCTTATACAGATTTACCAGCATGTAAACAAAGGCGACGGGAAGTATCTCATACCTTTTCAAGTTGGAAGCAGTCATTAAGTCAGAATGTGTCCGTTCCTAAATTTATAATCCTTAAAAGGGTGCACGCTGGACTGTCCACCAATCAAAATAAAACAATTTAATCCAAGTGAATGTTATCCTGTGGAGCCATTGTCAAATGAAGACGTCACTTTTAACTGACAAACAAATAGGTCTACTCCTTGCACCTAGATGTTTCCCTTTGTTACCTGGCTACAAAATATAAATGTTAGTTTTCACTCCTTTTCGTCCAACTATGTTAAATAGACTCGTATCTGAAAGGCACGTTGTCTCTGTGTTTAAAATCTGCGCCACAGTTAACTAGCGGTGTTGACAGAATTAACAATTGCTCGTTAACTGTGCAGAGTAAAGAACTAAATAATTAGGCCTACTTATTATTCTAAGATATAGATAATATGCATACTGGTTTAAATAAGCAATTTAGTAGTATTTACCATATTTTCTGAGCATGATGTGTGAAAGGAATTTAACAAAAGCCCACATAGGCCAGTCCAGTGATTACAGCAATAAGAGCTTCAGTGCTAACAGGCATCAAGATGTGTTGCAGGCATCGTGATTTATTGAATAAATAAAGTGGTGAAAAAGTGTCAATGCAGCGTTCAGACAAAGTTATAAATTATAAATATCTAGTGAAACACTGCGTAATACGCTGTTTCCGAGACTCACCGAATTGCTGTGATAAGGATAGGCCTGTCACGATAATTACTATATCGCCTTATCGTGCAATATATGGAAATACCTCGATAATTTTTCTGACCCCGATAATATTGTATTTACACGCTACAGTTTTTCTGACATAAAACACAAGTTAAAGTGCTGCGCTTGTTTCTCTCTCTCTCTTTCTCTCGCTCACACACAAACACACAGAGCAGACAGCGACAGCTGATACGTGTTCCTCAAGGCCAATGGATACTGAATTGTTTAGGTAAAGGTGTTTTTCCTGACAACTGCATAATTCCAGCCAACTACATTTAGAAGAATAAATGCAAAAATACGGCATTTGTTTAATTCGCTTCAAGGTTTTTAGCCTACCTACTTTGCCAAACAATGAAACTAGTGTAACCAATCCCAACGAATAATTAATGTCACACGACAATAGCGGAACAGATGTGCGTTTAGAATTGACAAACATTTTTCCGTTTGCTTGAGTTCACAGCAAACTGTTTGAGGAGGTAGTTCTCAACAAACACACATTGACACTGGATGAAGTGTGACAGTTTCAATCTAACATGTTTTGAATGATTACACAAAAAGTTCAACATTCAAGGTCAAAGAAAACATGTTCACCACGAACATTCGTCAATTCTAAACTCACCTCTATAATTTTGTTGATAGTTAAAATATCTACCAAAAATATGGAATATATCGCTGCAAACCTGAAATGATTATAGTAAGTTGACATTTCTTAATGATAACAATTTTGAGTTAGCTTTAGAAGGCACACTACTTACCCCTGTTAATTTATCCCCAAATGGTCTTTAATTCGTAGAGTCACGGAAAGCCATATCCTGGCTAGCTACTGTTCTACTACTCAATTTCAATGCAAAAACGTGGTTTAATTTGTACATATCTCTAAATGTATTGAATGCATGTTTGTGAAAAGTAATACCTTTGGAAAGTGCTGATTAATTTGATGTTTGCGTGAGGTGTGTAGGTTAAGGTGTTTAGGAGTAGAAAAAGTTGAAGATGAAACTAGAAGGTTTTGGCAGTTTCTACAGAAACTGTGTGGGCTAGCAGAAACCCCCAGGCACAGGGGTAGCTATACTTTTTTAATGTAAAGGGTCAAGATTAACAGTTAAAGTGAGTGAAGTTGGGCCTACAGACACCTTATCTTGAAGTATGGGTTACTGTGTTTATGTAATATAAATTACATTCTATCACTAGCATAGTTCAGGGACAATGTTACATAGACAAGAGGTAAGCAGTGGATTTGAACCGGTAACCTCTTGGACACAAGTCATTATCCTTATTCACTTGGCTATCCTTTTTTAAAAATATGGAATATATCGCTGCAAACCTGAAATGATTATAGTAAGTTGACATTTCTTAATGATAACAATTTTGAGTTAGCTTTAGAAGGCACACTACTTACCCACATAGCCTACGATCTCCCAAACATATGAACACTTTCATCCTAAAATACTAGATTAAGTTACTGCTCCGTCTGGACAAAATCATCGTTGCTGGTGTAGGGCACATAAATACATAATTCACAACCAACCTTTACCATGTTTCCCGTGTTTGAGTTAAACTTCTCCCTGCTTCCCTTTTAGACTCCTTGGATATAGTCAGTCATTCCACCCTTGTCTTTCCTTGTCTGCCCTTAAAATGACAATAATATCGTTTATCGCGATTATTTCTTGGACAATCAATCGGCCAGCAAAGAGTTATTTTGACAGGCCTAGATAAGGATCACCTTACTTCTCTCCTTTCCCTCTCTCTCAAACAAACACACACACACACACGCACACACACACACACACACACACACACACACACAAAGCTGCCCTGTTCCAAAGAGCTTGAATTGATACATTCTGTTTATCGTTAGTTACCATAATAACTCCACCCACGCGTGAATGTAGTCTTGGTGAGTTGCGTTCGAAAACACTTTCCTATGATATCCTTGCTACATAGTCACTGTTAGCTAAGGATAACAAGCTAACTTTTAGTTATATACTTCAATGCTTTTACCGCTAGCATTTCTTTGACAAGACACTAACCAAATGGCTACAATAAATCTGCGGACGACGAATGCTTGAGAGGATGTGAACACGCTTGCTGTCCTTTATATTACAGCCTACTGCGAATTTGTGTGCAGGAAGTAGAAAGGTAGAAAATTGTTTTTGGAGAAGAACATTGAAGCTACTGTAGGCCTACGCGGTCAGATAATATATTCTTTGGTTTGCATGGTTTCATATGGTTATTGATATAAATAGGAAGTTATAATAACATATTTCTGTATACATTTAATTAAAAAAATGTAAAAAAAGTTTGCTCAAAATTATATAGGTTTATTTTGTTCTTCTCTACCTTCAATATCACATTAAGGAGACTACTGTTGAATTTCTAACATGAATTAAGGTGAAATATATACAGTAGCCTATGTGACCATGTCACAATTTTGAGCAAACCTATTACATAGGCTATAATATTTTATGAAAAGTCAAACATGTTCATATCACACACTGTTATCATGTCTCCTCTGTTACTTATGATTAAAACCAAACTACAGAGCCTGTCCAAGCTAATGAGAATATGCACCACCATATAGAGATTAATACATTTTACAATAAAAAGGATAAATGAAAACCAAAATACAAAAGGTGTCTAAATAGAATTTCAACAGTGCCTGCAAATTTTTGTCTGCGCTCCTAAATATTTTAACTGGAGCACATTGAAAAAGTAAGCAGAGAGCCCTGCTTTGCCACACCATTCGTACTGTAGATCTAACCTCTCAAAGTACACTAAATTGAGGCATTTAACTTTAAAATCTTGTTCTACTACGTGTAGTTCTGTTATCAGCCCATAAAATGCAGATTTTTATAAAAACTGTAATTTTGTCAATATTAACACAGGCATTGATGTGTCTCATCACAGATCAATCCTATTACTTCGTTTACATTTAAAAAAACACATTTACCTGCATAAGGGTGCAGGTATACTTTAAATAATTTATTTTCTGTGATTTAAAATATAGTGATACACCTGTGACTGTTTTCTACAACTACAAATTCCACTATCACAAGTCAGATGTTTTGCACCAATAACACCGTCATAAATTATTTCATGACACATTTTTTTGTGTGCAATCTTTGGGGAAATATAACGTAGAGGCAAAGGCTTAATATATTCAAATTGCTTTAAAAGTTTTCCAATTGACCATGTTTATAAGTTTCATTAGTTATGGATATGACTACCTACAGACAGATAGGTTATTAGAATTAAAATAACTGAATGCAACATGTTTTGTTTTAATGTCAAGATAAGATGTATTTTAGGATAATATAAAGGATTCTATCTTCACACATGATAAAGGGACCCAGATTTGCTCCTAATGCTGAATCTTCCAAAGGGGAAATTAGTTTTTTAATGAGTAAGTTAACAGGCACTGGTTTGAGATACCATTTATAGACTGCTACTGACCAAGATTATGTTAGATGTTTATTTTGTGTGTATATTGTGGTGTTACATGCTCTCCGATTACACTAGCTCAATGAACAGAAGAAAGTCTAATTCAATGCCAGAGTGGTGTGTATTGTTACAGAACGTGGGTAACGAGCTTACTTACAAAACAGAGTGTATATTAGTAGTGTATAAAGCCTAAATGAGAATCAGAATGATCTTATTGAAATATATTTTGTGTTTGAGAATACTGAATTTTTAAAATTTTTATATTATCAGTTAGATTGAAAGAAATATCAGGCCAGAGCTCACTTTAATATTACTGTTTCCTTATTCAGGTGCTGTCTGATATGACCATACTCCAGCGGAGGATCCCACCTAGTTTTAGAGACCCAGCCAGTGCTCCATTGAGGAAGCTTTCTGTTGACCTCATCAAGACTTATAAGCACATCAATGAGGTAAGATATACTAAGATGTTTACTATGAGGGGTGGATGTTATAAAAATGTAATTCAAACTAAAGTAGTAAATCATATTCACAGTAGGTTATACAATAAGGCAGAGGTCTTCAATGTTTTTCAGGCCAAGGATCACTTTGCTGATAGAAACATGGCACACTGACCCCCTGTCACATATGGTATAAAATATTTAGTTGCCGGACCACTAAGCCATTAAAACAATTATTGACAGATTTATGTATTTATAGCAGTTTGTATTTATGGTTATATATATTTTCTTACATTTACATTTTTGGATGAAAATAAGTTTGGAATTAAATAATTTGGAGGAACCCCTGCAGTACCTCTTTTTTTTTTCTCTCTCTCTTAAGGGAGAGCACGCTGGCACTCATGACTGCAGCTTCTCCTTTTGTGTCTGTATACTTTAGAGGCTGAACTGTTCATGGTATTTTTATTTCAAGTTAAGTAAGTAGTTTTTTACCCCCGTTAATTTATCCCCAAATGGTCTTTATTTGTTTTTGTTTTTTTTTGTTTTGTTTTTTTATGCGTACACAAAAGCTTTATTTATATTTTCAACAGGTTAAGTAAGCCACTAGTGAGGTCAGAGTCCAGGTGACCCTTTTTTTTTTTTTTTTTTTTTTTTTTTTTAATAGTAGAATCTCAATTTAATTAAAACACTATTTATTGTAAAGCAAAAACATAATAGCAATACTAACCACAACAATGAAAATGTAAAAGGAAAACAAAGAAAAAGAACAAACATTTTAAAAGAAAAACAAAAGCGGAAAAATAATTATTCAGTTTAAATTTTGTAAAAGGCAGGTTCGGTTAGAAGAGTGGTTATTGCTTCAACTAGCAGGATGCACCTCTGCATGAAGCGGAACACTTTCATGTGTGTAGTGTACTTTATATATACAGTATACAATACTGAACTGTGCGAAATGTATTATATTGTATTATATATTATATACCTCACGTTGATAATAAAACAATAGTACTTTGAAAACAGAAACATTACAATGAGTCATAACAATTTGAAAAAACACGTAAAAATTAACTAACTAAGAAAATGGCAATATCAAGATAGAGAAAAAATAAAAAATCAAATTATTCCAATTTTTCAGTTACACTTTTTTTTTTTTTTATGATGGCTACAATTGTGTACAGATTAAATTACATTTGTGTGTTTTTTTTTTTTTTCTTGACAAGACAAAACATAACATCAACAACTTAAACCCCTGTGCATCATAGTCTAATTTAGCTCAATTGCTGCCGGCGTATA
>JAODUK010003651.1:0-11309 GCA_027564635.1 Typhlichthys eigenmanni
TAGATAGATAGATAGATAGATAGATAGATAGATAGATAGATAGATAGATAGATAGATAGATAGATAGATAGATATGTTATTGATCTCGAGAGAAATGTAGGCATCCCGTAGTTTACAAGTAAGAGATATAAAAACACCAATACACACAAGAATAAAATAATATATACAAACACAGCAGTGGTATTCTAGCCACCAGAAATACTAGAGAACTCTCATTGTGATAGAATATGTGCACAAGTGATTACATTGCAAAAATATGAATTACTATAATATATAAATACATGTAGAAATACAGTAAATCTATAAATACATTACAGTAAAAAATATCAAAATATGAACATAAAAATACAAACTAGTCAATGTGAGCATGGTAGCAATGGAGAGACAGCTTCATGCCTAATATAAGCTTCCTGTCAAAAACACAGTCACTGTGGTGTGCTATTGTTACTGAATACAGTCTGAGAGGAGCAGTCCCTAATGCGCCTGACATACTGAGGTCTCCCCATGAGGTATAGTCCATGATCCAGGTTACCAGGTGAGAGTCCACCATAATCTCTGTATGTCTATGTAACTGCACTAAATATAGCTGTTAGCCTAATAGTGCTATAGGCAAAGCAATTGTTAAAAAGTAATTATTATATGTGCTTATACTGTAGATTAGGAATAATACTTAGACGTAATTGTGTTTGCATATTAGTCCTAAGTCTATTTGCTTCTATGGGAAGTGGTTGGTTAGGGCCTATGGAAGACCCAACTTTATGCTTTTCGTATTCTCCATAATATGATAATAGTTAATATTGTGCTACATTTGGATTAAGTTGACTCCTTCTCATCCTGAAACTCTAGCTCACACTGTTTTTTGCAACTAAGGACATTTCCTTAGAATAGATCATTTAGAAATCAGAAGCAGGACTGTTTCCATGAATTGCAGACATGCTTAGCCTTTAGCATAATGCACTGGCTCAGAAAATTATACCTTGAGGTGGCCTATAAGTGCAGTTGTCAGACAGGTGGTGCACTAACCCTTTATTTTCTATATGTTAACACAGGTAGGCTACCTTAAGGGGTCACTATGACCTGGTATAATTGATGTCAGGGGGCATACATGCGTTTGATATTGTATGGAATAATTTATCAAATATGGGATGTTGATCCAGGAACATGTTGACATGCTAAACTAGCATGCATGCTTATATCTTTGGCCTGTTATGAGTATGGCCTCATACTCATAAATACAGGATTTATGACTAGCAGGAAAGACTTGATGCATGTGTGACAAAGTTAAGACAGAGCTGCTAATAACATTAAAGATATCTCAGGTCATATTGACCCCAAGACATCACTGTTTTGTGGCAGCTAAACATCTCACAAATTTACATTTTTGGCCATTTTAGGAAGCGACATAGGAGGCCTTGCACTTGAGAGTAATGTTTTATATAATGTGTGCAGGATTTATAATGATTTCAGGTCATAATGACCGCAGGGCAATTAGTAACGTTGATAACCAATACACTGCTCCAGAGCGGCCAATAAAATGTATCTATCACATGAAGGCTAGCCGTTGCAGTGGCTAATGTGTCACTGTCAAGAGTAAAATAAAAGCTTGTAGTGACTGACAGTATAGTACACCACATTACATTCTAATAAATGAAATGCCAGCCATATAGATTTGATTGCATTTTTATTTAACCATAAGTCACATTTCACATTCTTCTTGGAAGACATCGGCAACTTATTCCCTATATCTTAACATTTTCTGGCCAAGGGGAATTGGTCCAAAACCAAAGTAGGTGCTCAAAATAGAGACATGGAATGTCTTAAACAGGATTAGTTAGTGAATACACCTCAACAACAGCCACACACATTTATGACCATCAATTCACAAAATGGTGCGCAAATGTGAGATGTGGTAACTTCACAAACAATAAATCCAAAGCAAGTTATCTAGTATTTGGATACGCTAAACACTGCCGAAGATTTAACATTTACTTATAAACGGGTAGAATGGTACAATTATGGAAAGATGGAGGTTCCTCGTGTACGATTGTTATCTTACCTAAAGCAGGTATTTAGTCATATCAACTGTTTGGACAGTTTAGAACATAACTTAACTGATTTAATATTAGACTGTCTGCATTTCACACATTGGGGAAAAAGGGCAAGGGCTACAGAACAGGAAATGTCTAGGACCAGAACAGTTATGAGACTGAATGGTGAAGATGATTATTCTACATATTTCAGATCTTATACTTTATAGTTTAATTAGATTAAATTAGTAGATTAAATGATTATTGATTATGTTATGTGCACACAGGAAAGAACAATTTTGCCAGCATTTCATCGAGTAAGTTAATGGATAAGACTGAAAGTAAATACTGTAAGACTAGGATAATACTACAATGCATATCTGATTGTAAAACACTTTAAATGCTATATATTGGCACTAGGTTTTTAATATCCATACTGTATTCACTATGAGGTTTTCTCCTGTTAACCTGCTTTTTAATTATACATTATATCATAATCGGTCTGGGATCAAATATGTTGCATGCAAAGACATTACAAACGTATTACCGGGAAGTCTGTCTACACTCAGTCTGAAGAAGACCTGGAAGATTCTGGATGACATCATCCAGTAGATTAGTTTAATCTTCAGCCAACTAATGCCAAAGCCAAGAGTCGTTGACCCATTTACCACACATCTCTATGCCCCACTGATTACTACAAGAATCATAGAAATCTGTGGTGATGGGGGGGGGGGGGGGGGCAAAGATACACCACATCACATAATACAATATCATCTTTACAGTGGTTAGGTTTAAGACTCTACTGGTGCTGTTGGGAATGTGTCCTCTGAATAAATGTATTTGGCATTCATCATGGCATTGAAGAGGGTTGGTCTCAGCCAGTGGGACAGAGGGATTGGTTAATAGACCTCCATTAGGGCACGGCGAGGGGGAGGGTCACGTGAGAAACACTTCCCTCATGCCAGTTTCAGAAACTGTTCTACTGTGTCTGCTTCAACGGCCTCCGAGAACATTTTATAGTTCTGTGGAAAGAGGATGTTTGGTAAGGAACACAAAAAGTCATAAAACATTATTTATATAGCACTTTTCATGCAGAGGAAGTACACCAACAAACCAGTCATACAAGATTGTCATGGTCATTTTAAACCTGGACCTCATTTTCCAGTATACAAGAAGCATAGCCTGTATGTATTCAGGTATGTCCTAGAATAGCATATTTTAAATCACTTCAGTGACACAGATGTGTCACATCAGGGATTAACATGGTGTTACTGACACAGGGAATGCAATTTTGCTGAGTCATCTGGGGTCTTGACTCTAGCATGTCCACATCGACAGCAGTTAGCTCACTATAACCAATCAATTCATGATGCTGATCTAAAATGGTCTGAGCGTGAAACTGGAGTCCACGTTTAAAATGGACAGTTATATTTTATCACAAGCAGACTGCTGTGGGCTTGACTTTTGAAAACAGGCTGTAGACAATACAATAACTTCCTTACACCACAGTATTGGTTCTCATTGAAGAGCTGTGGAGGGACGGCTGTAGGATTTCCGGACTTGCTTCTCATTTCGTCTCGGACCTCTCCTCCCACGGAGATATCAACCAGTTCATACTGGATGCTCTTGCTCTCTAGGATCCTCATCACCTCTGCCTGCTGAGACTTCACCTGGAAACAAACAACAGGAAATTATTGAAATGTGCCCAAACTGAGCCTAGAAACTCAGCACATCCAGAGTGTATTTTAATGGTTCTCACACAAAACAGATAGTTTTAGTTTTTCAAATATGCAAGGAAACGTGTGTTGTATGTGGGTTTACTCTACCCTGCAGTGAATGCCTGTGACTTTAATTGTGTGCTTATGATTAATACGTTTAGTGGGTGGAAAAAAAAGAGGGAAAAAATATATATTTTGGGCCTGGCAGGGGAAGTTGGGAGGGTTGTTTACGGAAGTAGCCACACCCAGACCACGCACCAACTGATGGCTGGCATTTAGTTAACTACCCTCTAGATTTCTAGTTAAATAGAACATGAATTGTTTAGAAAAACTATGAAGGCATGCAATTAATGATGACAGTGATTTTCCTCATAAAGTTGTCAGGCTTCTCTCAAATGCATGTTGTTTCAATTGTTTTAACACAGTTTACACGTACATTTAATTTACAAGGTTTTCCAACCAGTCAAAGTTATCTATTGGGATATTCTGCCTGTACACTCTTCCTCAATCGTACTGTACCTGATTGCCAGTGAGTGCATCAAATATAATGCTGCATTTTCCCAGGCCAGCATTCTGCCCTAGCGTAATTTCACAAGGCTACACTGTAAAAGGCTTATTAGAGAGATTTTGTTTAAATCTCCGTTTCTGGAAATGGAGTAGGCCGCTGATTCACCATTTGCAAGAAAGGGGGAAATAAGAGCATCTAGCTACGACTTCCGTACATGCTGGGTCCACTATGCAAGACATTAGTGGGAATCGTTGATTTAATTTATGCGAAATACAACGCTGACATGCTGTAATAGAACTACACTACAACACAGTTTCACTGTCACACTGGGATATTTTTGAGAAATAGGACAAATTCGGGAGGACGTTGGGTGTGTCTAGTGGCCTGAAAATGTGTACCAAGAAATCATTAGCAACGAAAATACGCGCTTACTAAATTGATGCGGCTCTACTCACCTCCCGTGAAGCAGTAACAGTGGTGTAGTACAATTTGATTCCCATAGTGTGGATCTTCAAACCCTTTGTGTATGGCGAACAGCTCTCTTGCCGTAGTCTCTCTCTTTCTCACTCACACACTATCTGTGGTCTCACAACAGCTATTCGCTGATCGCATTAAAGACACAGTGTTGCAAAAATATCAGGGTGACCAAATTTCTAGTATAACGTTCTAGGATCTGTTAATAACAGTTATATATGATAGGATACCCATAAAATCTCCGCGCTTTGACCACGTGTTTACAAAATGTCAATTTGGACGCAAAATTAACATATGGTTGCCATACATCTTGGTCGACAATATGTATTTTGGCCAACAGGGGAGCTATTCACTCTTGTAGCATTATTGCGGCTGTCCTGGTTGAAGTTGACACACTGACACATTCTGCATTCGCTCATTTAATAAAAATTGATTGTTTTTATTGCATGTATTGTTACTTAATTAATAGGTGCAAATGTGACCATTGGAAGTGGGTATCAATACAAATACTATAGTGTTAAGTGGCAGTTTGCGCCAGTTGGTCACTTTCATTGTGAGATAGACATGGGGAATGTGAGATCAAGTAGTACGATTATTCTACTGAATCATGTTGGAATCTACCGCACACGAGCACCAGCACAATGCTGTAGAAACAGTTTAATTATACACCAAGTCAATATATTTACAGCACTGAAATGCAGTAAGGAAACCATCAACCTTAATAAGGCATAGCCTAGTGTTTTATGTAACAAAGGCTGCGCAATAATGCATGGATGTAGAGGATTGTGTGAAGATGTGATGATAATTACAGGGGGAGAACATTTGAATGCATGGGTAGAATAATAATTATAACAAGTGAAAAGGCTTCAGGTTTCATATGGGCCATAATTCCCCATTCAATTCCCTTTCAACAAAACTTTCAAAGACCAACTCAAGTCATCTGTATATATTATATACTGTATAAAGCGATTCTGTTTACAAGTAGTGTTAAAAGAAACTCTCATATTGTCCTATTTGCAATGAACCATCATTGCTTGCTTCTATTGCCATACTAAACAAATATTTGAATTGTCTGTTGTGAAACTAATATAAAATAAGATTTTAAAATCCATTCTGTTTAATAATCGACATTAAACTAATGCTTAAATTATATTTATTACTCTGACTTCATACTTAAAATGACTCAAACTCCAGCGATAAACAAAACACATTCAATAGGAATATACTGGTCTTGTGCTTTTTAATACAGCTAATGTATAATGAAATGTCAAAAGCCTGGAAATGCATCAGTGCTAATGTTAAACTGTTTGAAGAAATAAAGACGTGCTCCAGTGAAACAATCATTCTGTTCCTCAAGCAAAAGTATGGCACAGTATAATGCATTTCAGCTATTTGCACACATTTGTGTGCAAGACACTGTATGCTGTATTGGAAGAGTATCAAAACATTGTTGACAAATAAAAATGTAAAGTAAAAGTAAAGTAAAGTAAATCAATCAATCAATAGGTCAGTGGTTAAACACATTGTTTTTTGATTAATGCCATTACACTGTTGTTACACAGTTGCCAACAAAAATGTCAATAACCAGAGTATCTTCCATTTTCCTTTTTTTATTCTTATTTGAAAGACTTTTAATGGTTAATATGCCAGTGGCGGGCCAAAGATGGGATACCATATCTACCCTTTACTGTTTACTTTACTGTCATTTAAAATAAAAAAAGTAATTAGTTGTATGAAAAAATCAGTTCCTTCCTTGTCAAGATATTCTTATTAAAGCCGTTACAAGGAGTCCACATGCAAAATCCATCCACCATAAAGTTACCAATTTTATATCAGTGATGGTAAATTCTTCATTGGTCTTATTTCCCATGAAATCAGACTAATTTTTTTATGTTCCCATAAAGTCAAAAACAAAAAAAGCTATTGTTATATTACCCACTATTGCCGCAGTGCTACAGTACATATCTTGCAAAACAGGTGATGCTGTGACTCAACTATACCGCAACATCTCTCAATGATTCTCTTTCACACAAACACATTCATAGGCAAGATTCAGGTAGCTCTGTGATGAGGCATTGAGGCACATTGGAAAATGTAGTCTTCACTCCAGAAACCTTATTGCTAGCACAAAACCACACAGGGCCAGTTTCACAGACATGAATTAAGACTAGTCCCAAACTAAGAACATTTTTCAATGGAGATCTTCACAGATTTTTTTCTTTTTAGTTACGTTTGTGAAACTGGCCCACAATGTCTTTAACAAAAATCTATTTAGCTATTTAGACAGTGTGAAGATCAATAGGCCTATCCCATAGGCTACTATATGACTACATACATGTATATGTAGTCATATAGTATGGCATATTGATCTTCACACTGTCAAGCAGAATCCAAATTATTTTGTTTTGGCTTGGCAGTCAAGTAGTGCTTTAACTTTACATACCATGTGGACTAAAATGCCGACACATATAACCAGATTAGCAACGTACAAGCCGGTAAAGAGGGCCGCATCGCCGCTCCCATGGAGACGCGAGTAGAGCGCCCTCCGGTGGAGGTAGTCCAGGTATGAGGCATGCACCTGGCTGAGGGTGCAGAAGATGAGGAGCACGTGGAACAACTGGTGGCTCTGCACTGCAAAGTCACAGCGGCCGGGCAGCCAGCGCTCGGGCAGGTGGCAGGTGAAGAAGAAGGCACACGTGAGGAACAAGGACACGTGGACCAGGTGGAACACCAGAGCCTGGTCGTCTCCGGCCACGGACCAGGAGGAGAGCCGCTGGAAAATAGGGCTGGTGTCCCACGCGTAGGCCAACACGGCGGGGACCACCTGGCCCACAGTGCGGACATACGCCGGCAGGCTGTGGCTGTAGTACTTCCCGTAGCAGCACCCAAGAAACGACAGCCAGGAGAGAAAGGCCGCCGTAGGCATAAAGATGCCGCGCACCTGCCCGTACCAGCTCTCCTCCACGGCGTAGTAGAAGTGGGCGAAGGCGCTGCCATACTGGTACTGTGCCACGCCCAGGTAATCCAAGAAGAAGACGATGTAGTGGCACAGCTCGGACCTGCCACCCAGCAGATGGGCCATCGCGCTTAAGGCCATGTAGATCATCCCGGAGAGGGTGAGGATGAGCAGGGGCCACGAATGGGGGTCCCCGACGAAATCCGTCGTCTCTGCGAGCTGGCGGAGCTTGACGAAGATCACCAGAACTCCCAGCAGATGAGTCCAGATGTTTATCGTCTCGTTGTGACGCTGGAAGAGGGACAGGAAGTAGTATCGCCAGGTCTGGTGAAGCGGCCGGTAGCCAGAGTACACGTACTGTTCTCTGAAGTAATCTGGGACGTCGCTGTCTTTCAGTGTGGTGGACTTGGGAGGAATGGCCTCTATTAGCATTCTAGGTACCTCTTTGACCTGCTGCAAGTTGATGAACAGGTGTCCGATTCTCTCCATGACAAACGCCATGACTAGTCTTGAACAACCTACTGAATGACAAACATATGGAGTAAATGTCACCTATAGGTAGAATTTAGAGACAACAATTCATCCCTTCATTAATTTTAACACCAAGAAGACCATAGAAAAGATGACAAATACTATAACGCACTACAATGTTATGCTATTCTACAATATAAGGCTATTAATATATGGATTTTAATAACATTTGATCTGACCTGGTCATGTCAGATCAAAAGTAAATTGACGTTCAAATTAAGTGGGCAACCATGCCTATTTCCCGTTAGTTGACCATACATAGGCCCACGTCAGACTCGATTTGATTATTTCAAGATTTGCATTTGCCTAAAATTGGCAAATATAGGTGCAAACTTGTAACTATTGCAAAGTGATTACAAATGGCTCACCGTTATATATGTTATATGTCTGACTCCCACGCGAAAAAAAAAACGTCTTCTGCAAATGATGTTCAGTTTTGCAAGGTTGCAAGGAGGAAGAAGGCGGTCGCTTCTTTCACAACCAAGAAATAAAATGTTGATGAAGATGAATCTTAATTTAAATAAACAAACGGTATCCTCTTTCCTAACCACCGGAGGTCCTCGAGACAGTTTTAGAAATTGCGGTGTAGCCACTTTTATAGGCTCATTTACACATGGCATGATGCGCGCACCCTGATATACAGATACAGGCCTACCGATATCTATTCTACACGTTGATATAGAATAGACTTTGTTCACTTAGTCTTTCATGAGAGAACTTCAAAGAGAGTTTTGCAAGTATAGGGTCTACCGTGGTCCTTGAGGCAATCCTAACGTGTGCGCCATATTAAAGTCTGGAGCATTCTTTCTTGATGTGTAGTAAGTAGCCTACTGAATCTATCAAGGAGCCTATAGGTTATGTATACATATTGAACAACACCCTTAGGACAAACCTGCTTCTGCAATTTCAATAACCTATTTCGTTAGGCACCAGTTGACATATGACTCCAGAAATGTCTATAGCTGTTAAATTAATTTCAGAAAACATGGATTAGAAGGGCTTGATGGAAGATCTGCTATGTTATTTTAATTAACATGATTTACATTAGGTCCCCAAATAGCCTATAGCATTAGCCATAGGCCTACCTAGCCTATATTTCAAAGCCTAATGTAGACTGCAGTTATATTTCGTTTATATGCATATACTAAATAGTATGACAAACTAAATTTAAAATGTTTATTATATTGTGAAAATTACAAATGCAAGAATTCAAGATTTAAAAGTATGTCAAAGCATGTAATATTATAAATTACATATTTTGGCCACTAGAAGTCAGTCAAAATCTGCATACATTTTGCTGTTGGTACATGAGTTTTACTAATTGTAAAGGTTTAATTGTAAAATGTAGGCATAGGCTATAATACACAGCAAATACTATTGGAATTACAAAAATTATAGATTGACATAATATGGACAGGCTTGTTTAATTTACTGACAGACACACTTCTATCTTTATTTTAAATGAGCTATTGAACTTATTGCATTTAATCCATAGTTTTGTGTGATTTCAACAATTATAATATAATTTTACCTCACACTCACTAGCTGAATAGGTCATATCTGTCATCATGTAAACACGCTGTTAGTGACATCGGCCATTGGGGCCATATCTCAAACTAAATATATATACTGTGTGTGTCTTTGAAGTTTATTCCTAGTCAAATAGCCACATTTAAGGAACCTGAGGTTGAAACTGTTAGATACTTGACATTTTACAACTCAAACCTTTGACTGCAGAAGGACTAGTATATCATTGAGCTACACGGTGTAAAGCTGTACTCTCTGTCTCCTAATTGTGTTGTGTGACTTGGCCAGATATTGAGGTGGCATTTTGCAGAATTCCCTAAGCTCCATTACGATGAGCCCACAGCGCCTTCGTTTATCAATGTCCTCCTGCTTTTGCTGACTAGTTGTGTTTTCACCCTTCGCACAATATATCACCTGTCACATCTAATGGGAGCCAGTATGGAGCACATGGACCCAGCCGCATCCCTCGGGCTCATCTTTCTCTCCATTTTCACTATTTCCAACAACTCCTTCAATATCTGCAGCCCAACCATATACGCAATTCTGCAAAGCTCTCATTGTGCTGGCCTGAGCCCAAAGCCAAGATGTATTTAGGAAAATAAACTTTAACCAGTAGCCTATATAGCGTTTTTGGCAATTTATTTATATTTGTATTGTTATTTCTGTATGCTATTTATAGCAGTATAGGCTAAATATATGCTACAGTGTTTGTAGTTAAACATCTTTAATTGAAAACCAGTGGTACTAAAACGTTTTTGTAGAGCAGAGCTGGAATGTAACTAAGTACAAATACTTAACCTACTGTACTTTTGTACTGTAGCCTACAAGCTTTTTCAGGTATCAAGTATTTCTTTGTTTGACTACTTTTGTCACATCCCTACCTGCAGCAGCTCCTGTTCTGGCTCATCCAGACCCGTCACTCCCCTTCGTTGTGGAGGTGGATGCCTCAGATGTGGGCATTGAGATTTGTGCTATCTCAACGCTCGGGTATTCCTCCCAAGCTCCGCCCCTGTGCCTACTACTCCCGCTGACTGCCGCTGAGCATAACTACGACGTCGGGGACCGGGAGTTGCTGGCCATTAAAAAGGCATTGGAAACATGGAGGCGTTGGCTCGAGGGGGCTAAACATCCCTTCCTGGTATGGACGGACCACCGCAACCTAGAATATATCAGAGCAGCAAAAAGGCTGAACCCTCGCAAGGCCAGGTGGGCATTATTCTTTATGCATTTTCAGTTTGTGATCTCCTTTAGGCCCGGAACCCAAAACGTGAAGGCCGACGCACTCTTACGTCAACATGATGCTGGGGAGACGACCCGAGACCACCAGCCCATCATACCACCTACCCGGATAGTGGCACCAGTAACATGGGCATTGGATGCAGAGATTCAACAAGCTCTGCACGCCAAGCCCTCACCAGCTCACTGCCCAGCAGGGCGCTCCTACGTACCAACAGATGTACATGACTGTCTCATATACTGGGCACACACCTCCCCAGCATCGGGACATCCGGGCATCAGCCGTACCATTGCATGCCTGAAAGAGAAGTACTGGTGGCCCACTCTGGCGA
>JAODUK010003652.1:5000-11309 GCA_027564635.1 Typhlichthys eigenmanni
TAACATGTTGCGCCACTAGGCTAGATATCATACAGACTGTAACCACAGTTCAATTCGTATGTACTTTTGACAGGGGGGGTTCGTTTCGTCTTCGCTATACACTACATGTTATATCCGCATTGTAGCCTGCGTTCGTGTAAAGTTATAGGAGACACGTTTTATTTATTCGATGAAAACGAAGTCTGTGATTAGGAAAATGAAATATCGGTCTTCATTTAAAGGCAAGCGAAGTTATTTGGTGGCTGTATCACGTGCTCTGTTGCGGATAGACTATCACAAAGCCTACGAATATTGTTATAACTTAATAGTTGTTATAACTTAATAGCATAATAATAATAATAATAATAATAATAATAATAATCATTCGTTTCGCTACTTTTAGATGACCCCTCGGTATCTCCACACGCAGATAGATGTACGTGTGGGAACGCAGATTATTTCGTTTCACGTCAACTTCCTGGGGAACATGGAGTACCTGCCTGTAGCCTACTGTACGGTACCGCCCCTTCACAAGCAGTGGAGCAGGCTGCCTGGTTTAGCTCCTGCGAGACACCCGTGTGGCTTCTGAAGGGGTTGACAGCGAGTTCTGTCTTGTTTCTTGGCTTCCTAGTGTTGTTTTGTGGTCAAAGTCAAATAGGCTACACAGTTTGTTTTACTACAAATACGTTACCTGGTAACAACACTGACAGAAATGGCATTGAAACATACAACAACATGTGAGAAATAATCTGCGTCCATCCAGGGGGGCTGATTGATGTCTTATTGTTGATATTGTACACTTTAATAAATGAGGGAGAAATCACAAACATACATTGCTTCTCATAATGGTTCCCCAGAGTAATACACTCAGCATCTACCTTTCAAATGCTACAGGTGGAATTTGAGGTTGTAGGAAAGTCCTTACACAGGCTAGTTAATAAAAAAAGACATGCATGATTTGCGTGCATGGCACAGTGTATTGAATGTGATAATGCATATTATCTACGGCAGGAACAGTACGTGTCACACTCTTTCACCTCTTTCTAGGCATCTCACACCCTTTCCTCTCTGCCCTACAGACACAGCTGTGTTACAAATATGAACAGGCGGCTGGGGTTAGACATTATGCGATACTGACGGTGATATAAAATGACAGAGGAGTGTTTAAAGATACCTGCTTTTACAAAAGAATGGCATACATGGTACATTGGTAGCGTACCTGCTGTGGGGGTACATTTACGTAAGAGGTGTTGCATATGGCAGCGGTTTTCAAGCTGTTGGTTTGGACACACAGGTGGATCACTGAGTGGGAGTAAGTGAGTGAATGAATGAAAATATCAATGGAAGGCTTCTGCGCTTTACTATCGTGTTGTTCAACTCATTGGTCGTGAGTAAGGTTGTGGCAAAACAGCCCACTGGTGGCTGATTGGATTAAATCCTATTTAACCGGGGAACACCATAGATTCTGGAGCGCTCTGCTCAAAACTATTTTGTGCACACACAGGTATAGCATTAGCTAAAATGGATAGGTATTAGAAAATGACGTTACCGGTACTTGGTATTTGGTGGGTCTATAAATAGATTAGTCCTCTCTAGGTGGGTCTTGGCACAAACAAGTTTGGGAACCCCTGGCATATGGTACAGTGAAGCCATTTATTGTATTGGCTATTATTATGTATGGTAACCAGACCATATTCACCTTGTGAATTGTCAGACGCTTTTATCCAAAGTGACTTACATGTAGTACATTTGTCAATAGTTTGACAGGTCATCATACACCAGCAACCAATATTATATCAGAATGATTACAGTATCTTGGCATGTGTCTACTACCATGTCAATATATAATTAAATCAAACAAAGTGCCTATTGGCCTGAATGCAAAATAGCTAAATACATAAGTGCAGAATAGGATTTTTAAAACATCTTTTAAATAGAGAAGTATAGAGAAGTAGAGAGAAGAGTAAAACATCCAAGAACATTTGGGGAAGAAACAATTCTGTGCTAGGAGGTGGAGAGGTCGCCAGTGAAGGCAAGGAGGTGAGGTGTTTGGGTTAGCGGGCCCCAACGTGCTGTGTGACGTATATGCCATTGTGTTCTTTATGGCCACATGGACCGCTGTTAACGTTAGCGAGCCTCCCTGCCTGTTGACCAGCTGAGCTCATGTTTGTCATGTGATCTTCACAGTACAGGACCACCGTAGACTGATCACACACACACACCTTGTTTTCAGTCACATGACAAGCTTGTTTGTTTTAGCCCTTGGACCGTCTCCAGATTTAAGTCATGCTAATGTTGCAGCCCCGCTATTGATTGGCCATATGTTGCACTAGCAGATTACCCCAATATTACACTGCAAAGAGTTCTCCAGCTACAATTGGCTATGTTCACATGACGAGAAAGCCACGAGGGACTTGTTTGATCGTTGTGAAGCTCCGGTGCTAATTGGTTAGCTGCAGCTATTAAAGTTAAATTCAGCTAAAGCAAGCTAATTGTAAGCTAATACACATTAAGTCAAATTCACCAAATATCTCATTGCATTTTGCTATTTTACCATTCTCTATACGTGTTGGAAAAAATAATCTGATGCTTCTACACAGCCCTGGCTATGTAAATAGGACCATAAACAAAGTGATAGTGCATTACCAGGAGGAATATTGTTTAGATTTGAGCTTGAATTTAGCAAGCATCCTGGAGAATGACTGACCCTGCCTTTAAAGTGTGCTCGCGCTCAGATTAAACAACACACTCACTCACAGACACACATGCGTTACAATAGTTCTGACACACACACACACACACACACACAACAAGTTGCATGCAAACCTCGAAACCTTTCTTGCTTATGAATTCACCTTTATAACAAAGGAAGTATAGAGAAGTAAAATTACCACACTTGTATTGACTTAAATTTCATTTCCTCATGTGTTCAGGGCTACAGCTACAGTAACAATAGCTGTATAAGCCATTATTTATGTTGATATGTCAAATATGACAGTTTTCTATGTATTTATTAGAGCATCCTAACTTAAAGAAGTGAGGTGTTTTCATCAGCTCCTGCACATCAAGCCAGCTAGTGGCCATGGTTTGTGTGACAGTTAGGACCTTAGCCTGGTTGCAGGCAGCTGTTTAGGAGACACAACATTTGCCTGGCTGAGCTTTTATCGCCTTCCCTATGCAAAATATGTGGATGTGGGTGTGTGTGTGTGTGGGGGGGGGGGGGGTGGGTGGGTGGATTGAAGTGTTTCCGCTAAAGGGCTGGCGAGGAATTACGATTCAAAAGTTTTCCACCGCCGCGCCTTAATTTGTTGTGGTTGCTAAGTGACATGATTGTGATTACTCTCTGTAGTTTTACAAACTTTTCTCGCCCCGGCTGTGATCAACTTCTTTAATAAATAGCATACAAAAAAACATATACCATAAGGAATTATAACCACATTAAAAAATGAATCTAATTAATTATAATATCATTATGAATTACATATTGCAACACAACATAAACATTTTGAGGAATAAAATCTGAAATAAAATAAAACATATTTTTCTGAGAGAAAGAGAGCTCACATTTTCCCCACGGTCGTGTTCTCTGTTTCTCTTCCATTCTTATGTTCAGTGACCATCTCTCCATCTGATGCCTCCTTCACTATGTTGCCTGTCTGTCTGCCTGTCTGTCTGTCTGTCTGTCTGTCTGTCTGTCTGTCTGTCTGTCTGAGCTATAGCATCAGTGTGTTTACCATTCTCCTAATGTGTATGTGTGTGTGCGTGCTCGCTCAAACGTATGCCCTCACTGTCACACACATGACTTGTGTGACAGTTGTGCATGTGACAAAGTCTTCCTGCTGCATTCCAGTGTGTGTGTGTGCGTGCGTGTGTGTGCACGTGTCCATACTTTGTGTACCCTGAGGACCTGAAATAGCCCATTGCGGAGGTGAGGGGGAGGGGGAGGGGTGAGCGAGCTGCTCAGGGATGGAAAATCAGCGTATCCGGTTACAGGATCATAATTTCACTGCAGAATCCCTCTGCTATAGCTAGCTAGCGTGCTAGCGCACATCGCTCTCCTCTGTTCCTAGCTAACATTGTTCTGTCGCCGCGTGTGTGTGTGTGTGCAGCAAGTACACCCACGAAGGAACACGCACACACACACACGTACAAATATAGCATGAAGCACAGGCCTTTCATGCGTAGGTAAAGTGTGTTTGTACTGTATTTAACTACAGCTGATCCAAAGCCGTTATATGCAGGGTTGCACGTCGCCTATATGCCCAAGTCATGTAAAACCGTGTGGGCCAGTGATTCAACGTGCCACTGTATAAATGGTGTAGTTAAACCTCAGGTGGAGACGTATATAATAACCAACAAATCAGAGGTTCCCACAGTATGTAATGTAATTATTAATGCTACATAGTGCAGGGGATTGTGACTGATGGTAGTTACGCAGGTAATGGAAAATATTATTGTTGCCATGTGTTATCTCTTCTGGGGCTGGGGATTTGATTTTGAGTATTTCTTTTTTTAATGGTAAATGCTCTACCTTTGAGGGTTTCTGGAAAATTATTATCCTTGTTAATAATGCATATATTTGCATAAAGAGTCCACTATTCGAATACTCACATTTTTGGATTCATGCTGTTGTTCCTATATGTAGTTTCACATTGCATATTTTACACTGAAGGTTTATTTGGTTATCAACCTGATGGAAACACCTCCATGCTTCACTTTCTGGCCAGTTTCCCAGTTTCAGCACCAAACGATAGACTGCAGCAGAACTCAGAAGAGAACGGCCAACTTTGTTGTTTATTATTAATTAAACAACTTAAAACGTCAAACCCTTAGAATACACAACACATAGAATGAATAGATTAGAATAGAATGAATTTGAAAAAAAATATTATTATAATTTTATTATTTTATAAGTATTCAAAATATGTATTCGAATACTAACGTAATTTCGAACATTCAAGTAACCGTGCCCATCCCTAAAAGTAGGCATATCTTGTTTGTTACCCCCATGTTTAAGAGTATAGTAACACTTTACCATTCATGGCACATTTAGAACATATAAAAAAGGTTGCCTGCAGTTAAATGCGATTAATCACATTTAGGCATACTATGGTAACTATGGTAACTATGGGCTGTCAATTATAACCAGTGTACAGTTTCAGTCACAAGAAGTAAATTAGGATCTTAAAGGTGCAGTCAGTGATTGTTAGCTAATACTATTTTTGTCGCATTCACCTAATATCTCGTCGTCCCCTAGCTGTCCGTTCTGTGTGCGCGCTTAAAGAATAACACGGTGTTAAAACACAGTCCTTGATCTGTAAAGAGGAACACAAAGAAAGTGGTGCAGACCGGACCGCACAACAATATCCTAGCCATGTTGATGTGTGGGGTGGAGCCTCTTGGGGAGCACCCTGTGGCTTTGAAGGGAGAGGTGTTTTAGTTTTTATTGAGTTCAAATATCAACAATCTTTCTCCAGGATAGCTGACTCAGCTTTTGATGTTTGTTCAAACTAAACAGTTTCCAACAAAAAGTTTATTTTCTCAAAGTGATGTTGTGCCAGGATTGTGACGGACAGTCATTGTCCAAGTCAGCTTGAGAGAGCATCTCCATTGCTCAGATATCTAAAGTACGTGTTTATAACCGTATTAATAACTGTTGTTATAAAAAACTCCTTGACGGGGGAACAGACCGGTCATGTGCTCAAGAGGAAAACACACAATATCTATATAATCAACCTCCTGCAGCACATCTGGACAACTCTGCTAAGAGTGTTCCTGTCCAATAGGCCAGTGGTTTTCAACTTACTTGAGGGGGCGTCCCGAAAGCGGTGAATCCAACACGCTCCCAACTTCACTCACAATGTCAACAGCGTTTCAATTGCAGACAGAGAGAGAATGACTGACCCAGTGACCAAGAAAAAGTACCTACTTTCAAAAAAATATATAAAATAATAAGTTTAACCAACTAGTATTTCTGGTGCCGACTAGCGAGGCTGGTTAGGTTGAACTGTTTAACCGACTAATCGTGCACATCCCTAGTGTGTGTGTGTGTGTGGGAGGGGGGTTTGCAGCCATGTGTGTGAGGCAGAAAACAGTGGAGCATTAGGAGAAGATGTTGAGATGAATGTTGTGGAATGCAAAAGGGGTGGGGCTCCGCCACTGGTATGTGTCTGTGTGTGCGTGTGTGTTTGTGTGTGTGTGTGTGTGTGTGTCCGCGTGTGTTTGTGTGTGTGTGTGCAAACTAACTCCACCCAGAGGCCTGTGACTCAGACATGCGCAGCTGCTCTGGTCCTCAAACACCCGCAAACTCCTTTTGAAACTCTCTATCTT
>JAODUK010003653.1:0-34033 GCA_027564635.1 Typhlichthys eigenmanni
CAAAAGTGGGCGGGTCTACCCACCGCTTGCCGCCGCGGTGGGCGCAGCTATTGCCGCCTATAGTGTGAACGCCACTTAATGCTTGCCATCTTCGAGCTCAAATCAAAACACACTCCCTCAGAAGCTCCACCCCACACATTAAAATGCATTGCGAAATCACGCGCATTGTTGATATGAACGATTTTCACCATTTGTTTATGTCCCTATTTACGGAGCCAGGGCTGTGTATAAGTACCGGATACTTTTTTCAGCATGCACAGAGAACGGTAAGCTAGCGAAATGCGAGGAGATATTTGGTGAATTTGACAAAAACTGCATAGACGTCTTAAGCCCCGGACACACTGCAAGTGACTGGCTGCGATGTGGCAACGAAAGACAATTGAAAGTAAATGTGATTCAGCGACTTGAAGTGACGACAGTAATCTCAACTTCAGGCGACGCGAATGAGGCGACTACCAGTGGGAGCTAAGGATATCGTTGACTGACAGATTGACTGAAACATTTTGAGTGGGAAATATACGAGAGAGATACCTATAGCAACAAAAGCCTGGAATGTAAACAAGCGGCCAATTTTCAGCTACAAAGTAATGCGCAATGAGCTTGCAAGATCGCTTGCAGTGTATCCGGGGCATTTACTTCCACTCATGAAGAATGGGAGCAAAAACAATAACGTTCTTGTTAAGTGTACCTTCCTTCCATGTGGCTCACAGTATAAGCATGGTTAAACTGAGCCTGGGATACACAGAGAATGCAGTAGAAAGTTTTGAATCTAGCACGTTATGTGGGAGGTGAAGATAACTTTTTGTGTGGAAGTGTTACATTATTACTGCGTGTTATGGGTGGTCTGTGTTTCTACAGTATATAGTGTTTTTTGTCTTCTTTGTGGATGGCTGGATGTGTTTGTGTGCGTGTTCGATGAAACAACGTTTCACAGAGTGTCTCTGTATGTAGTAATGTCACACCAATTGAACATGAGAACAGATATCTTGCAGAACCAGACATAAAAGGCACCTTGACATCTACAGTAGGCTATGTGCTTTGTTTTGAGCAAAATAAAGGGAAATGGCTGCATATAATTGACTCATTACACCCTTATGGGGTCTGTATCTCAGTGTCGCAAAGGGGTCAAAGTGCGGCGCTGTTATTATCATCTCTATATAAGTTCTCAGTTAAACTATATACATAATACACAGGGGGGAAGGGGGGGGTCAGACAGTTCTTACTTAAAAAGAGACCCAGCTATACAGAACTCTCACTGAGCTACAGTTCTCTCTTGCGCACTGATGTTCCCTAGTTCTAGTGGAATCAAGGCCTATCGCTTTATGTACCAGTAAACGGATGCTCATAACTTCATTCATTGCTGTGATATTGCTATAACTAAACGAGAATAAACTACGGGAGGGTATTTATTTTGTAGAGCTACATTGCATTAACTATCTGAACCCATAATAAACATTATTGATCACAGTTGATCACAGTTGTTGAGCTGGAAGGTTTTAATCTGCCTTGAAGGAGTGCTTTATAAGTGTTGCATTTATAGCAATTCCATAAATCCGGATCAATGGTTTTTTAATGTCTGGGAATTCTCAATTATCCTGCAATCCATTATCCAAAATAAATATATAGAATTGACTTCCAACTTGGAAAAATGCAATGGAATGGGCACAGAAAAATGCAATGGAACATCATCCAAGTCAGGATTGCAAGTTGTAAACAGACAAAATATTTTGCCAGAGTTCACCGACATACACACCTGCCATTACAAAGATATGGCGGTGCACACAGTAATAATAAGCAGAATTACCTTTTCATAAATGTTTACCTTCATGTAATGATTGCAAGCCATGCTTGAGCTTCCTGTCTCTTTGAAAGTGTGCTAATCTGCTATATCAGCTGTTAGCGTTCGTTTGACATGGCTAACAATGTCATTTGTATTTGTGCTTGGTAGATGCTTGCTACGTTTTACTGATTTAATAAACATCAGTTTGCTGCGTGCGTCCATATATCGAGGAAGCATTTCTATTGTAAGACTCTGAAATATCGACTTCCATCTTGCAAAAGATTGCAGGTGTATGAATGTTTGTGCATGGGAGAATGTGAGGAAATCACGCACAGCGCTTTGACTGGCCGGAAGGTTAGGAACGCTTGATATAGATGCAGTCCAAACAATCAGCTACCATAACTACCCTGTCATATTAGAATTTTGGTAAATAAGAAATGTTTTCTCAAGAATGGAGAAATTATGAAATAATGTTGCTGCCCGAGTGAGCGGTTGGAGTGAATTTCAACCTTTCAACATGGCGGAGAAGAGGATATCATTTTGATCCGTGATATAGACCTTACAACACTGAGTACAGAACAATATAGGAGTAGGGGTGTTTATACATTAGGGTGTATTTGTTACAAATTTGTCTAAGGCTTGTTTTTACTGTCTTTAGTTTCAAGTACAAAACACAGATCTGAACAAACCACTTGAACATGACATACATCCTTCACAATCGGAAAGTCGGACCTTCCGACAAGCACTTGAAGGCAGCATTAGTGGTGACAGCCTGTCATCAGAATATACTCCCCACGTGGGTTTTTCTTGTCTGCATGGCTGATGATGGTCCAATTGTCTGCTAGAGCCTGAACATCACAGCTATTGTGTTCACCTGTGTTGTGCTGGTCTCCACTACCAGGTGTTTTCCCTTGCCTCTTGCTATCTATCCCCTGTGTGTATTTAACACAGTGTTTTCTTCTACTGTGCCAGTTCATCTGTTTCAGAAAGCATCCCAAAGTAATTCCCTGTTTGCCTTTAGTCTACCTGTCCTAATCTTGTCTTGATCATCTCCCATTCCTGCCTGCATCTTTTGCACTACAAAAAATAAAAATCTTACCAAGTATATTTGTATATTTAAAAAATATCTTAATACACTTAATATAAGACACCATTACCTATCAATAGCTGTTCTATCCAGATATAATGTCTTATTTCAATACATTTTACAAGCAAATTTTCACTTGTTCCATTGGCAGATTTATTTACCTATTATGAGCAAATACCACCATGTATTCATATTTTTTTTTTTTACTTATTTTTGAAGAGCCAGTTTTTGCAGTGTGGATGAATTTCTGAACTATAGTGTCATGTTGTGTCTGCACTTGGGTGTTACCTGTACTCCTGAAAGTGCCAGAAAAAGCATGTCCCACATGCATGTCCACCAAAGTGATATACAGTACATACAGTATATACAGTAGGCTGACATCACTTCCAAGAGTAGGGCTCTAACAGTTTAATAGCCTAGATGTACAATAGCACACTGACCTGTGTTAAAGGTCATTCTGAAAAACCTTGTTGATCTGTGTATGGAGTGCAGACACACGTCACTACCCCTCGACATAAAGGCTTGACTCTCTGGGACAGAGGTCCTTGTTTTATGGATGTGTGTGGGTGGATGTTTTTTGTATGTCAGGTACTCTTGCTAATTGACTGGTTCACTTTAATATGTTTATCAGGGTCAGGAAATTGTTTGTAATAAAGTACTGTAAATTGAGACCCGTTTCAACTAGCCGGGGTGGAGACTAGGTCCATAAATAATGTCATACCATCCCCAAATTCCACAGATAAGATAGACCCTTGATCTTTAATTAAATGTTTATTTTAGGTAAAACCAAAGCATTATTTGAGTTGTAGAAAGTGTAATCAATGTCTGATAATCCATGGTAGCCATTTTCTATGAGCATTAATGAAAGAGATGGTGATTTAATCTGACTGAATTGATAAATGTTAAATTATGAACAAATACTTCCCATCTTAAGACTTTACTTGTACAGAAACGTTTGTCTGTTGAGAAAATCAGACTTCTAGGGAAGTAAGGTCAACAGATACCAAAATATCAAGATAGCCCCCTACTGGAAAGCCATCAGCTGCCTCCATTCAATAGGCAAGACAACGTGGGACACGCCAAGAGCCGTCACCGTGACGACCCTGCTCAACCTGCGTTACCACGCCACGCCACATGAGATAGACACCAATGGCGCCGAGGAAGGACCCAGCCACTAGTGGGCTGTGATCCCTCGACCTGAGGCAACCACGATCCAAACTACTACCGTGTGGACAGTGATTATTACGTGAGACGTACAGTAATAATATTTAGAACCATAAATAGCCAATATGTGAACCTAACCAAAACAAAAACACCGCTCCCTTTAATGCAATATGATGCTCCCTCAGAAGTTCTGCCTCACACATTTGAAATGCATGGCAAAGGCTAGGATAATGTTGTTGTGGTGCGGTCTGCGCTTATTTGTTTGTGTTGCTATTTACGGAGTCAGGGCTGTGTAGAAGTAGCAGATTAATTTTTCAGCATGCACCGAGAAAGGTAATATAGCTGATCGCAAGGAGATATTTGCTGAATTAAAAAAAAAAAAGTGTATTAGCTTACAATTGCTTATTATGCCTTTATTAAGTGACAAAAAAAATGACATGTACACTTTTTTTTACACATTTCAAATATCCTCCCTTGCATGTGGGTCCCTGTAAATATAAAATGTTCTGTTATGCATGCATGCTCGTGGGATAGTCCCCACCAAAGAGCCTTGGGGGTATTTATGGGGTCATTGCATAGTCTTGATGAATCTATCTATTATAACTTACATGCTCATTATCATCGGATCACTTATTCAACCAAACTCAACTTACCATCATAGCAGGCAGGGTCGGCATACTGGCAAATCAACAAGATAAATGTGATCACTTCAATAGCTTCTATAGGTGTAGATAGTAATCAGTGGCTGCATCGTTCAATCATAGGAATTTGTTCAAGATAAGACATTTCCAAGGTACACAGTTCACTGCTAATATTGCAGGGGTGTCAAATTTGACATTTCTGCAGACGATTGTATAACTGCAGAGGCTGGAGTTTGCAATAAAGCACACACTATGCTCACTGTATGCTAACTTTAAATCAAAGCATCTTAGCAAGCACTTTGGGAAAGTTGCACCCGTTGCTCTTTTGACATGAATGCTGTTGCAACTCTATACAATATATACTGTACTGTATTTGGCAAACACAAATCAGACCAGCATCTTCTCTGAACAATTTTAGGGCAGATAATTGTTAACAAGGAATATCTTATTTACAATCTGTATCTGTCAGAAAGTGAGAACAATGGAGCATGGACACTGATGGAAAATAAGTAAACAAACAACAGATATGACAGAATTATAGGGATTTGTGAGATGGAGGTGCTCTCTCCACCAATAGGGAAGGGGGAGCACCATGCCATTAAAAAGCAACAACAAAACAAAGCTTTAGGCTTTGTGAACAAGCAAACGGTGAGCAGTTGCGTTTGGGATTGCGTAACGCTATCTGTCAGAGCGGCTATAAAAAACATATTGTGGTCTGTCGCTCCCGCAAAACCCAGCGAGGCGGAAATCCAACTTGGCTCTGCGCATGTTCAAGGAAACTTGTCGCAAGGTTGACAGTTATATAGACAGAGATAGTACGGTAATGGAGCAATACACCCAGCGTGACGGCCGTGCATTGAGGAGAAGTGGTTCACCAGGTCGCAGACCCCCTGCTGGAGAACGCCATGCCTTCCCCCGTCTTCTCTAATTAACAACAAGTGTGACAGAGCCGGCGCAGGCAAACACACCCACAGAGCACACAGCATCCACCTACAGCAGCCTCATCTGCCCAGGGCTTTGATGCTGATCCATGCCAACGATGGAGTCACAGTGACACCCATCTGTACGTGCTTTGCTCAGAAGGAAATATACACAGCACGGCCCTGCAATCTGCACTTCTAGACGTCGACGGCACACAAACAAACCCTGTTTGACGGGTAAGGGACAGCTGAGAGTGTTGAAAAATGATTACTATCAAAAACAAAAAAACCTCAACAGAAACTACACAGGTACCAGGACCTGCGGGAAAAAGAGACAAATAACTGCATTCATTTGCAATAGAATTTCAGGATATCCGTCAATCCACCGTCAATCTCTTGTCCGTGGTCAGAATTTGAGGATATTCACATTATTATTATTATTATTATTAATAATTAGTATTAGTAGTATTATTTTACAGTCTTACAATTGACAGTTTATTTATCTACTGTACCATAATGAATGCAGGAATTGAAGGTGAGTAGTGTGTGTGCGCGTGTGTGTGTGTTACAGTATACATATTTATATGAAATAAGAGGACATTCTAATTAAATATTTTATGGAATAATGCCATAAAGCAAAGGTCTATAAGAGCATCCTGTAAATGTGATGTGGCTAACCATACTAGAATTTGATTAAATGTAGCAGATCTATACATCGCTATACATGGAAAAGTTGAAAAATATTTTGTAGCTTTACAATCGACTAGAATATAGCCCTGCTCTAGTCAGCCAAACACTGGTGATCTTGTTGTCACCTTGACAACCTCCAAGTTAACCAAAGCTCATACACAGACAACTACAGTTGGCGGTGATCCGTGGGTGAAATCATCTATTTCTTGGCTTTCAAAATGTAGTTTCATGAGACAGTATCTACTCTTTCCTATACCCCTAAGCTACATTATAAACCTCTCTTACACTATCAGAAAAAGCTATACACTATACACCGCTGTAATTAAAACCTGTAATTAACTTCAAAGATGCTACAGTATATGGCTGAAACATAAAACATTTTTTTTTTTGAAAGAATGACCAGCAATGAAATACAGCCACATCTACACTTCATACAGATACACTCTTATTAGCGCTGACCTTTGTTGATGTAAGCCACAGAAAAATTGCCTTCGCTCCTGGAACCGTATTATACATTAGGGAGCAGAGATACGTGTGTGCTACTGTGTGCCTGTTGTTCATGACTGCTCTGTGAGACAAAGGCTGGCTTTCCTCTGAGTATTTGAGACCTCCTTCGTATCAAGCATGTGTTTTGACAAGCCTTGTCTGTGTAATTGGTCTGGGCTGGCTTTGGAGACCACAGGTCACAAGGTCAATCTCTAGAACAGTCTGTAGTAATATTGAACGAGCATTAGCGTTAGTGATTTTAAAATAAAATGTATGCTTCTATATGGTTTCCTATATTGAGTACAGATATTTAGGGGCAGGTTTGGGTGTCTTGATCAACGCCCATGTAGAGAATTTAGCCCATGAGCGTTTAGCACCCCTCATATGAGCACAATAAACAAACCCCTGTGTTGACAGTTGCTTTGAAATAATGCGTCTGCAAAACTAAAATATGACCAAAGCTGTCTTGTGGAGTTAGTCTAGTCCAACATGCCAGTAGGGCCTATGTTAAAGAAACTACAGTCATAGATGTATTGTTAGCAGCCTGGCTGGGAACACAGTAGAAACATGTGGCGTGGATATGAGCAGAGCGTCCCGGTGCGGGGCCAGAGGGAGATCTAAGGGGCTCTGTTCCTAGTTGGTCCACATATTTGGGATTCCACAGCAGGCAGGATGCAGGCCAGCTGCCTTCACACAGTGTGGTCCCCACGGAGGGTCAAACATCTGCAGCACGGCTTTTCCCCTACTCCCCCCCCCAAGCAGCCTGGGTAAAACAGCATTGGCAAATAGGAGAGTATCCTTTGCGCTTGTTTTACCTTGCTCAGAGTGCCAGATGGATCGGGTGTGCCACATTGGATACCAGGATTTGTTCTCTATCACAAGGTAATTAACTGTAATTTATCACTCTTGAAAGTGTCCCGTTTCAATTTCACTTGCATGTTAACATGCTTTCTCATTTGATGCTACTTCCTAAGGCTTTTTCTTGATGGCGAAACAGTGTTTGTCTGTTATACTGGCTAATGTTCAGCATTTCTCTATCTTCAGAGAAAGAGGACATTTCTCAAATGTATTCTTTTGGAAAGTGAGAACGTCCAGTAGGTGCCCCCTTCATTTGGCTCTTTCTTTTCAAATAACTCCGCCGTGCTCATGTGCACTAATTAAAATAATGTTGTTTTGGCAGAGTTTAGGTCCTTCTTAATCAAAAGCCAGGATGACGCAGGTCAAAGACCAAGGCTTAAACTACCACTGTCGTGCTGTAAGCCTCGCTATCTCAACATTAGATTCAGGGTGGTGTGTTTGGGTGGCAACAGACCATAGCACATTGGTTTTCAAAGTATTGTTCAGGATGAGGGTTCAAGTAATAATCATTTGGTTTTTGTTTTTATTTTAATTACATAGGCACACAGTTTTCATTTGCATTCATTGAGGCTTGTGTTTTTATATATATATATAATCTTAGTTTATAAGCATTCACACAGGAGGGGTAATAAACAGCTACATGTTCTGGCAATTCATAGGGTGTGAGAGCCCCTGTCTTATCTCTGATGCTTGCAGCTGCTTATCTGGTTCAACATGGAAGATACCAGCCGCCATCGACTGAGGAAAATTACACCCACACACCCACACATCCACCCACACACACGCACAGGGTATTCTACACAGCCACAGACCAATCAGATGAATGGAAGTGCACGGCACCAAGGCTTCATGAGCAGAGGGGGTGGGGGGGTGGGGGGTGGTGAGAGAAGAGAACGACACCGAGGTCTCGGATGGGCGCGTGTCACGGCCAGAAAAATAACAAGTATGTCTGAGAGAGAAGGGCACTGAAGAGTAGAAATGAGGAAAAATACTCCAGTGCTCCGTTAGGGCCGTAGCGTTACATCGTGGTGCAGAATGCCTGTTTGGAACCATACTACGGTTAAATAATAATAGTTACTGTATGACTCGAGCTCTGCTCATTGTGTGTAATGCTATGGCAACATTTAAAAAGAGTGTACTCGCATATGTTCTGTCACATAGTCCTAAAGTACTCTGTAATTAATGGTGGTGAGAGTACTCGACAGACCCTATAGAGAGGCAGCTATAAGGTACATTACTATACCCGTGTATTCTCCAGTAAGCTCTCTATGGACCTGTACTGAGGCTGTGAAGGGTCAGTCGACGTGGGACTGCAGGTGAACTATTCCATTTGTAGCTGTCTGGAGGACAAACTGTACGCAGTGCGTTTTCACCAGCACACAGTTCTGCCCGTCCAGGAACAAGTCACGCCACAAAGGGCCAGAGCTGTCAGCGGTACTTGTAACAATTCACCTGGCATACAATATGTGGCTATACAGCCTCTTTCTCTCTGCTGTGCTGTGTGGGTCTATGTACACACTACCGCTCAAACAAAACATTCAAAGATGCTAAACATTGGTTTTCAAAAGCTTGTATGCGCTCCCTACAAATAGTAATGCTTCAGAGTTAATGCTCTGCTTATAAATAAAGCATACACTTATATTAGAATTATATTGAAATTATATTTACACCCCGAAACATAGAAATTATCCTTTCTCATCGGTTACATCAAATATCAATATAGTTACTATATTAGGCTCTAGAGTTGTAGAGGAGTACATTTGAATCATGGAGTGTTCCTGTCTTTTTGACCGTGACAACTCCTCCTGGGTCACAGGGCCCGAGGAAACGTCCCAGTGGAATTCAACCTACATCTGTTCTCGAGATTTAATTTTCACACTCTATCAGTGCCTCTGCACTACATCTCTGGGCTCTCTGTCTCTCTCTCTCTCTCTCTCTCCTACTGTCATCCCTCCAGACAGAAGGTGTTGCATATGGGTTCGAATGATAAGCATTCATCTTATGATCCAGCCCCCACAGGGCCACCATGTGAATAATGATGTCTGGAAATCACAGGCTCGCCCCGACGAGAAAAACACCCACTTTCACTGTTATGCAGCGCTCATTGCTGTAACAGCTATAGTCCGTACACACGCACACACACACACACACATATGCTAACATACACTGCTACAGTTGCATCATGTGTTGTGCTATTCTGGCTTCATTCTTCGTGAGCTTTCCATCAGCCATGACGAAGAAGTATAAGTTATCAAACCTGCTTATCTGAGACCAATACAGTTAATTAAAAGCCTATAGGTGACAATGTTTGTAAGATATGTTACCACCATTTAACTCAAGGCACTTTTACATTCTTCCGCTGTGCACGTGCAGTATATATATCCTTATGCAAATATGGAATTAATAACAGGCTCGTAAAGCTACAGCAGACAAAGTGACTCATAGTGAGTGCACATATTTAAGAAGCAGGTATAGGGATTAGGCATCTTGCCCATAGATGCTGGGGATCAAACCTTTCGGGTTGGGTTCAACTCTTACCACTAGACTCTCAATGTAAGACATTTAATTCAGCTTATTCAGCACCCCGTTCACTGTGAATAAACTCCAGCCGAGCTCTTCTCCTCCCTAGACCACCAGCGGTGCTCTGGTTTGAGATAACGTATTGTAGCGGGTGGTTTGACGTGTGCGACACGTAACAGAGTAGCACCATCTCCTTGTTGAAACAAGGTTCACTCCATCGCTTTGAGATGTTACGGGAGATAAAATACCATTCTGCATCCTCTTTTCCTGGGGCCTTGAGCTGTGGGAACATTAAGTTTAGCTATGGCTCGCCAAAATGTTAGAAATTGATATGAATTATTGAGTCTTTCATACTTTAAGAATATTTAAGCCTGTAAACTTTTTAAGAGAACTTTTCATAATGCATTATATTAATCTCACCGTGTCAATTCCAGTGCATTTAATATGCTTTTGCGTAAAAGCAAATTCCTTCAAATTGATTAGTACGCTGCCTGCTAATGCATCATGTTTTCACATATTTCATATCCACTGTGGAAGAAGGTATAATGTGCTGTAGCCCAGTCCATTTATCCTGTTTTACTGCATATTTAACTGGTGGCAGTGTTGAAACTTTGCTTGGACTACACGCATGCTGTCTCCCTTAAAAGCACACAATATTTCATGTTTAAATAATAGGTTATTTACATGAGCATGGCTGCTGGGGCTACACCTTCCATTTGAACACAGCACACTATAAAAGCCGTTTCCTCTGTCTTTCAGCGCCAGTATGGATAAGGTGGAGAAGTCCCAACAAAGGCTGCAGGCCATAGCAGTAAGCATTTTTATTAGCGTTATTATTTATTATCATTCGTTTATGTTGTTACTATTGATCATTCTCCTTTAAACTCAAATGTTCTGAAGTGACTTGACATTTGACCTTGTATTCGTGTCAGTTTAGAGGAGAGGTCTCTCTTGATCTACTCCAGTGGTGAGATTAATACCAAAATGTTGGAGGGACAGATTGTGGACTCAAATTACCTTGACAAGATATGTTTTTTATTATTATTATTAAGTGGCTATGTGGTAAGGGTAAACTATGTTATGAGAACGCTTTTAGGCAAGTGCATTTATTGAAAACAAGTTTGAGTAAGATTATGCATTTTCATTATAAACCCTCCCATTTCTAGGGAATTTTAGTTGATTTATTATTAACAGAGATTTGTTTATATTTAATTACCAAATAAATAACAATGGCTTTAGCATACATACAATAGTAAGTAAAGTTAATTCCTATAGCACCTTTCATAGACATTGTAAAATGAAGGCCATTATGGCTTGTGACTGAAAGTTTTAATATTGAGGTAAAAAAAATTCAGATTGTTAAATTGTCAATGTAAATATAAATGCACGTAGGTTTGTCTATTTTATAATATGATTATACTGTATATAGCACAATCTTCACCACTTTTCAGCTGTCCTGTAAAAGTGCAACTACATTAAGGGCATAAAAAGCATACTACTGATAGTCTTATCTGCTAGTCTTATCACCCCTTACACCAGCCTCTGCAGCCTGCGTCCTTCCTCTTGAATATACAATACTCCTGTATACTGCAGCACACTTCCTCTCTCTCTCTCTCTACAGTATGTTTTCTGTTTATTACTCTGCTATCACATAGAGGAAGTCCTTGTCTTCAAGGACCACTGGGTTCAGGGGGGCGTTGCCAAGGAACTGTACTTGACAGCGGGTGTAACCCACCAGCCACGGCTGTTCTGAGGTCATCTTCATTCCTCTGCTGTTAAAGCCAGAACAAACCGCTTCAGACCTGCGGTGAAGTTAGATAGACTAAGCTGTCGCTTTACTTCAGATATAAATTGACGACATTTAACGGAGTAGCCTATTCAAACTAACTAAGTGTGAGTGTTTGTGTTTGGGGTGCTGGGAAATACGTAAGTACCTGTATGATTACTAATGTAAACATTGCTCCCAAAAACATGGAAATGTAAGCATAAATCCTGAATTGTATGTGATATATTACAGTATACTAGTATAACTACTGTAGTACTACTATTGTACAGTATATGATATAAATGATTACAGTATGTCAACATATTTGTTTACTTACGGCATTAAACTATATTTTGGTCCTTCCATAAGCAATGTGAAAGCAGGAGTTAGAAGTGTGTGATCAGATTAATGGCGTTGATTCAGTCACATGACAACAAAGGTTTGTGTGCTTGTCACAGAGGGTGGACAGTGTATCTTTCATCTGTTGCATTCACTGTTTTGTGACAGTTGCAGAAAATAAAGGAATAAACAGTATTAGGCACTGGAAAATAATGACCAGAGATTCAGACCCTATATGTGACGATTGACCCACCAAGAGGGGTATAAAAATCTAGCCTGCTCCGCCCTACTATGGCTCTCAGATCAATTTTCGCTGAGATTATAGTCTGGAAACCCTGTTAGATTTAGTGTTTCTACAGCCACCTGGATGGCGGACCAATCAGTGACTAGTGGGGTCGAGCGTTTTGAAATGGTGCTAGAGCTATATGAAGCGATGCAAACATCTGTATCAATGCTGATTGGTTCAAGGGTGTACAATAGTTTCAAAATTAACCAGAGACTTACACCCAGGAGGAAATGACTGCGAACACTTCCCAATGGAGCCTGTCCACTCCAAGTGAACATTTGGGTCTGGTTACAGCAGGCAGCAAGTCAGCAAATATGTCAGTTTACCTTTCCCAAGCCCAGCTTCGTTCACTGGTCCTACCTAGTGTTGGACGAAACACCATACAAAGCTAGTACAGCAAAACAGACAATTGACGGAAGGTTCCGTCAGATTCAAAAAATGCTAAACTGTTATTGGAGGACAAGCAAAAAGGGGCGGGGCTTGGGAGAGGTTAACTGGCAATAGCACTGCACCTAGACATGATTGCTACTTTGACCTGATATAACCATCAAATTGGTCAAAATCATAAACTGTTTTCCTATCAAGCCAGCTCTGCTGCGACATATCACTCACACACAAACTTCTGTATTGTGACATTTACAGTTGCAATGGTGTGACCAACTTAGTAAATCCTATAAAACAGACACTTACTTGATGACGCATTCCATGACATTATTATGGGAACTTGAACTAAATCAGAATGCAGAACTGGGTAATGCTGAAATGATCCCTTCTACTGCGGACTTGTGAAAAAGGAAATTATCGCAAAACCTTATTTCATCCCATCTTCCTGTTGTTGTCTTGCTTCTGACGTCGCCAGGAGAGACGTCAATTGCAGAAAGCAGAGGAGCAGTTGAAGAGAGAGACGGATGAGTGGTTAAAGCTGGCCCAGAAAAAGGTTGGCCTTTTTTGTTTACTGTTTACACCTGGGTTATGATTGCTTACAGCTGTATCACAGAACAACAGTCTGGCTGTGGATAGTACCTCTCTCTCTCTCTCTCTCTCTCTCTCTCTCTCTCTCTCTCTCTACCCCCTTTCCATATGGTATACATTCCAATATGCTGCGGTAATGATTACGAACGTATCTGGTTGCCACTCACAGTTTTGTCACTTGGCTCTGGGCCAACAACTAACAACTAACTAACCGGATAGTTAGTTACAACTAACTAACCGGATAGTGTGTATTTAGTAACAGCCATCAACATGTCCAAAGCTCGCCTATAATACCTCACATAATCAAATCTGCAGATAGGAACCCTCAATTATAGTGAGTCATTTCACTATAATTCCCCTATCCCTAGTAAATTTGCCTCAAGGGGTCTGTGTGAGGTGGGGTCTTCGACCACACCTCACACAGTGGTGACTCCAGTGGCTTCCTGCCCAGCGGAGCAATGTCCCGGTGCTCAAATGTTCTGGGCGTAGTCGCTCAGGCTTAATATGATATTATTCTTTCCAAATCATCCAAAAGCATCATCTGGCAGTGATACAGTTCCATTTGATACTAAACTCTCAGTACAAACTAGCAACAAACTAAACTAAACAGCAGTATAGTAACTAAATACAGTGAGATAATGCAAGGAATGCAGGTGTCCATATTGGTCAGTGCAGTCCAGTCCAGTCACTGCAGGCTGGCAAAACACCCGTGAACTATTTCCACGCGTTTGTCTGGCCGCACATCACAAGCTATCTCCTGCTATGCAGCCAGCCTCAGTCAGGCTCCCACATAAACAATCCCTAACACGTTAGTGTTTTCCTCCTCCACCCATACTGTACTGTAGCCCTGGGATGTGTTGCTTGGCTGGCGGCAACAACAGATCATTCTTTATTTGAATGGAGTTCAGCGCCAAAGACACCGACTGTGCTTCCCCAATTCTCACAGTGGTTGTGTGATGCAGAAGCCACTTGCTTCTCCCATTTATCCCAGAGGAGATGATGGTGGTGTTGCCTCACAGCGATCACAGCATCTCCGAGTTGCTGTGTTGCTGGCACAATCGATACATTCACCTCAGCTGGGCTTTAACTGACCTATCCCAAGCCCCGCCCCTTTTTGCATGTCCTCCAATAACAGTTGAGGTTTTTTGTTTATCTGACGGAACCTCCCGTCTTTTCTATGGCGTTTTGTCCAACCTAGTTACAGTAACTAGGCAGGACAAGTGAAAGGGGCGGGACGTGTGATAGGTCAATTAGACTTCTTTAAATAACCCTAAACCTAGCCGGTATTAAAATGGAATTAAAGTTGGATAAATCCTGAATTACATACAGTGTATTACATAATCCTCCTCAAATTCACTATAAATTAACGCCTCATTGATATTGTTTTTTTATCGTAAGCAATTTGAGGACAATTTCTATAAAATGTGATGCTGTAATTTCACTTACATAATGGACAATTAAACACCCCCCCCACTCCACACGCACCCCCAGAAGCACAAATATTATCCACAAGCTCACCTACAGTACTTTTGAAACGCCCCTGTGCCAGATGAAGACGGGTACATATGTGTGGGGCTGGAGTTTCCCTTTAATAACCTTCATACCAACCACTTTCAACCCCATTACTGTTCCTTCAGGCTTTAAAGCAGCTTCTAATTCAGAGGGTTTTAAGTAAGCGATCATGGCATGGACTCTAGTGACAAGGCTGTAGCCTTCATAGCTGTTGGTGGCTGAAAATAGACATTGTCATGGCTGAAAATAGACATTGTCATGGCTTCAACGTTGTCAGCTCCGGTCAGGCTATGACACAGATGACAGACAGGCTCTTCACCTCAGGAGAGGTGCTGTCTGGGGCTTGTAGCTGTAGCTTCTAGCTGTAGCACCTCAGGAGAGGGCTGTCTGGGGCTTCTAGCTGTAGCACCTCAGGAGAGAGCTGTCTGGGGCTTCTAGCTGTAGCAAGGAGCTTCTGGGTGACACCTTTATGCTGTCACACTTAGTCTTTTCACCTCATCCAACGACTGATAGACCCAAAATGGCAGCACCCGAGGCCTCGCTCTGCACAGGAGCCAAAATGGCAGAGACCGCTGATGGGTAGCCTCTGCTTGTTTGCAACCTTTCCAACGTTTTTGTACGGCTTTGTGTGTTTGTGTGGGTGTGTGTGTGTGTGTGTGTGTGTGCGTGTGTGTGTGTATGTGTGTGTGTGTGTGCGCTTCTCCCATCTGTTGTGGTGAGTCAGAGAGAATGTGTAGCTTCACACAGGTGAGCTGGCACATGAGGAGGCAACATGCCGATAGTTCTGCTAACCTCAGTGAAAACATATGCTGATCTGGGCAACAAACCTCTCCATGCATATTGTTGTCTGTATATCTGTTGTTGGTCTCTCTCATATACCCTTACACACGCACACACACAGACACTGTCCCGTCATTCCCCTTGTGGCCATCTACAGTACTGCTCCCTTGTCTGTCTCTTGTACAGAGGAAGTCACTGAGAGACCAGTGGTTCAGTGAGAACCCCCCCGGAGCACCCCCTCCTGCAGCGCAGGACGGACAGGAGCCACACACAGTAACGTGAGCCATGCCTAGCTTATGATTAAGACACATGTTGTCAGAGATATTTTAAACACAGTTCAACAGGGAATGCAGAACATACACACTCCCACGCACACACACACAGACACAAATACATTGCTCTCTGTCACATACTGTACAACATTTAGTCATTTAGCAGACGCTAATTACAGTACACTGTTTTCACACACCTGCTTGCCTGACACGTTCATTTTTTGGTCTACTTTCCTATAAACGTGTTATGTACACCACCCACAGAGGCCATGGCTGTTACCACCTCCTGGCCTATGAAGAAACAACCACATATGACCCATAACAGATACAGAGAACACAAGCTCAGTTTCGATGATGGGAATCGTTCCCTGGATGTATTTGGGCCATGGAATGGCTGCAGTTCAAACAGCACCAAACTGTTATTTCTGATGCTAAACCGGGAAGTCCTTACAGTTTATTTAACGTAATTCACCTGGTTTCGACGATTTATGGTTCACAAGTTCATGTTACCTTTCATAACAAGACGATAAGTACGCATGCGTGCCTGTGTGTGTGCGTGCGTGCGTGCGTGTGTGTGCGCATATCAGGCTGCGAACCAAAAGTCAAAAGACGCCCGAGGAGGTACAGGAGGCAGGGGATGTCGGAGAGGACGACAGACAACAAACCCAGCTCGGAGAACACAAAGTATCTGCACACAGCAGCGACACAACCACTCTATCCTACACAAACCAGGTAAACAGGAATACGTCGCCTTTGTTGTCAAATACATACACAAACGTTCTGCAACCTCGGCTACATGTCGGTGTTTAGTGTTTGTTTTTCATCCATATGAATTAAATCTGCAGCAGTTGTTTGTCATCTAACCTCAAGGTTTATCTACAGTATATCTACAGTTGTATTGGCAATACATTAAATGTGTCATATGATTTGTGCTTCTGTAAAAGCCTTGAGTATTTACAGTCCGACCCCCCCCCCCCCATGTAGCTAAAACTCTCGAGAAGGTTGAACTTGAGGTGAATGATTGCTTATTACTTAAATGTGGAATATGACAGTGGGGGAATTAGTATAGGGGGATTGACACAAGGATTTAACTCTGTCACGACAAGATGTGTGGCTGTGCAGTAAATTAAAACTGTCTGTGACAGTTTATTGCACGTTCTGACGCATGCACGTGCACACACATCAGGTAATGACTAGGCGTCAACAAACTCTTCTCTGCTTGGCCTCTGCTCAATCAAAAACGCACATTGACGCTTTAATTTAATAACAAGTAGCCTCAAGACCTCATATCCTACATTTTGTGTCTCTATGTGTGTGTGGGGACCCTCCACTTCACACTGGTGAGAAAATAACCAGGCCAACCGTGTCACACTGTGCAGCTGATGAAGACACAGCTACATGCACTCCATTGGTGATAGTTGGTAAAGTCAGTTTTGATTGGAGGTTGTGCACTGCAGGCTGGCCTGCAGAGTGGTCCATAACACACAACACAAGACAATATACGGTGTAAGATATTGTAGCAGATGTACAGTACATGCTCTCGATGCTCTTACACTGTAACGCTGTCCATATTTAGCTCAGATGTGTACTGGGCAATGACAGCGCTGACTAGGCAGTTGGCTAAAATAGTCTCATGGACAATTTCGCATGGCGGGGCCGGGTTTAGTTCAACATTTCTCCGATAACTGACATATTTATGGGAGAGCGGCGGTCATTGAGGGCACTAGAGTGAGGGGGAAGTGTGATTGAAGTTGCAGACACAGTAGATGTTTGAAGTGTCTTAAGTGACTTTAAGGAGTACTTAAAATTGTCTCTTCTCCCCATCCGTAGACCAGCGCTGAACAGAAGATTACCTTGCAACAAGGTAAGAAGTCAAAGTCAGCTTGGACTAGCTTAGGTTCTAGTGACCTCATCTTTATCAGCATCTCTGGGATGACTGTCTTGAACATAATCTTCCATAGCAGATGCTAATCTATTTATCAAACTATATGTGACGTATAATAATAGAATCGGTATGGAGCCAGAGCAGAGACTGACATGCATGTGATTCTGTTTGAGAGAGCACTGACAGATGTTGATGGCTGAAGGTCGCTGTGAATATGTAAAATGGCCCTTTAATGTTGACATTTTAATTATTTATCATTTATTGAGGCTGTACATGGAAGTACTTACATTTGTCACGTGATCTTCTTCAGTGAGCAGAGAAGCACAGATGGCACAACGGATGTTTCATGAAAGTGGGCAGGACGGTCGATCAGGTAATGGACTGGGAAATACATTTAAAAGTGATAGACAGCATTGATCAGTCGCCTTTCCTCCTGTTGATGTGGACAAATCCATAAACAAATATTAAGATATATTGGGAAACTTGCGTAACCAAGTTTAGAAGATATCACATGATGGAGAAAAATAGAATAACCCTTCATCCCCAGATATTTAGGTGCACAAGCGTGCATGGCTGTAGGGGTGAGGGGTACAATGTTCAAGCCTAATGCTCTGAAGGAGTAGAGAAGAATATCATAGGAATAGTGCTGCTGAATGAGAAAAATGTCAATATCGGCAAAATGATCAGGGTATATAGTGACTGTGCTCAACTAAACCGACTCATGCTTATAATAATAATTAGCAAACTATTTTCAAGGTCAAGAACAATTATTTTTGTTGGCTATAACACAAAGCATAGAAGTGAATCATAGTCAATTGCAAAGTCGTATTGGTGCTGGATATGAACCCAAATAATTTACTTGAGTGAGAATAAATGTGACTTAGAAAAACACAGATTGACACAAACAAAAAATACTTCATCCTAATGAGAAACTATTTTCATATTGCATGCTGATCTGTCCATGTTCTACCTTTAGGGTATGACTTAATGAAGCTGTGCTAAAGGGCATGAACACAACGTTATATTTAGCCCGCATTGTTATTTCTGTTGGTTAATTTTTAATGCCCGCTGAAGGGCTGTGTGGAATGGAAAGTGTACTGGGTCAGCTATTTGTGTTTGATATATTGTCTACTGCCATTTTGCTGTCATTGTTCATGAATTAGTCAAGCTAATGGTTATGACCAAAAGGTAAATGTATCAACTTTAAAACCTTTAGCCCGCCTTGAATATATTCAGGGATTTCTTTTTAAAACTATTTGTGTCTTAGCCCAGAATCACATGAAATGGGATATCTTTTCTGTGGAGAGTACAGAGAGAGAGAGAAAGATTGTGCTCATTGTAATCTTGATGTATCATGCCTCTTATTTATGTTATGCTGTATTTAATTCTGTTTGTTTGTAAGCATGTTTGTTTTCCTCATGCAGTCCTGGGCATGGTGGCCGTCCAGGTGGAGCGAGACCCCGAGACGGGCGCCACCGTCGTCAGGTCGGTGGGGCCCGTGTCGGCGCCTGCTGGCGCTACCACGGCGACCTCTGTGTTTGACGACGGCAGAATGAGCATCCATGCCGTGGGCGGCCAGCCCTCGGCCGAGGAGCTCGGCCAGGTGCTGAGCGCTATTGACGGGGTCAGCATGACGGCACTGCTGGACGAGGTCACTCTGACCCCACCGAGCAGGCAAACGCCGGGCTCACCGGCGCTACCATCCCTCCTTAACGCAGTCCCCGTGGCAACCACCGGGGGCGCACGCAGCTCCGGAAGCATCGACCGAGGGACCGAGACGGGCGTAGAAGGCTGTGCTGAACGGGTACGAGTAGCGGTGGTGGAGGAGGAGGAGAACCAGGAGGTGCAGTACAGGATGGTGGAAGGCCCAGTCACCCTCACATTCATGGGCTACGCCGACGCAGCGTCTGGCCAGGAAGAGCAGCAGGGGGTGCTAACCGTAGAACGAGTGGTGATCACCGAGGACGGTGAGGAGACCCTGCTGGGGCCGCTGATGCAAGCTCCCCCTCAGGCCAGCCTCGCACGCTGCCAGGAGCTGGGAGAAGAAGAGGCAGGGAACAGGACCCACAAAGAGTTCCAGGATGTTCCCCTGGATGGGAATGGAGACGGAGGGAAGGTCCAGGGAGGGGAGGCTGAAGTGGGGATGCAGAATTCAGCCTGCCCTAACGACACTTCCAAGCGCAAGACCTGTCAGTGTTGCTCCATTATGTAAAGACTACTGTATATCCATGCATTCATTGTTCTTCAGTTGGGCCTGCAGGCTACAGCCACACAATACTCTGGAAGAAATGTAGCTAAATGGTCTGCTGAAAGTCCAAGAAGAATGTGAAAGCTTGCTCTCAATGGTGACCATGCGGGCAATAATGTAACAGGACCATGGTTGTTGATCATCCCAGCTTGTGATGAATGCCCAGCCTTGATGGGGAAACGGTGCTTTTATTCACAAATCATTCAAGTTTGAACTTTTTTTGCTTTGTTTGTGGATTTATGCATCCACCGTCTCACTGTACCAAAGACTGCTATTATGTGTATTTACTTCTAGCAGAGCTCCGACTGTTACAAACCACTGCTCCCCCCTGGTGGACAGAACCAGGAATTACACCAGTTAATGCAAAAAAAATATTTTTTCCAAATAGCATTGTTTTGCTCTTCCATGGCACATGATCCATCTCCTATTATCCATTAATGTAGTTGAGAGAACGTTTCTTAATCAGTTACATGCTTGTTTTAAAATGAGTTAGAAAGTTAAATGAGTTAGAAAAAAAATGTGTGCCTTCAAATGCTAAAATTTGTCAAATGTTTGTAATGTTTAAAAATAAAACAATAAAAAATCTGTAATGAGTTATACATGTATACAACAAGCTCATTCTAAAGGATGGCTTGCATACTGTAATTATATACATTTCTTCATTTCAATGTTTGTGATGATTGCTATGTGTACAAATTATATATAGCAGACAAAGCAACCGCTAAAAGACACATGGCTTGAGTCAGCACCTCATTACATTTTACAGAAAAATCAATGTCTCTCCAACTCCAAGAGATAATACCATACACATACAACAGCAAGTGTTTCACTTAAGTTCTACTTTTTGGTCAATATGATTCCCTCAAAAGAACTCCATAAACACTGTTAAAGTGATAGCTACAATATTAGTTACAGTCATTTTGTGCTATTAGATGTGCACTGGGACATACTTATAACCTCGCATGACCATCCTGATCTCGTGAGCTTCTGTTTCATTTTGCCGTGAGAATCAGTCTGGAAAACCTATGAATCGTTTTGAATGTGTCCCAGTAGAAACTGAACTTTCCAATCAGCGTTGTATTTATAGCTATACGGGCGTGGTTAATGTGTGTAGACAGCGAAAATGGATTCAGATGGTTCATCCAATCAACTGCAAAGTATTATTTTGAAAGTACAGCCATCACAGTTTCAATGCACTTCCCAGATGGACTCGTGACAACTATTCTTCTGGCATGTCACGTTAACTTACTTAACCTTTTGCACAAAACTTTACTCAAGCATTGCTATATATGGACAAAATATATGACTGGGCTGGGTAGGCCAAACTTTTTGCTAATCTACAATAGTAATAGTAATTGTTTGCCTTTTGACACAATTACGGCCCCTGTGTTGACCTGGGTCATGTGGAAAATCTGACAACCTGTGCAGTACTGCTTACTGTTCAGGCAAATGAATGTGTCACATTGTGTACAGAGGACAGAAAGCAGGTACATCCCTTCTACATGGGTTAAGCAGATGAGCTGAATCATCACATCATTCATTTTACCACTGAGGTTTGTATAGCTCCACACCACAGCGACTGCCGCAAAGTACCAAGCAGGTAGGTCTCTCTTCTTGACATTTCAACGACACATTTGCTGCCTTATAGCATGTATCCCTGTTTGTCTCCTTATCTGCAAACAGCTGCTGATATATTTACCTCTAATTAATAGCTGCATTGGAATCCATAATCTGCGTCATAGCATGAGTAGAAATTATTTATGCACACAACAATGAGCTGACAGAGCTTTTAAAACTTTGTTTTGAGGCTCAGTGGTGGTTGTATCAGCAATAAGCTGCAAACCCAATCTTGTGCCTTTTTGTGGAGTTTGCATGTTCTGCCCTTGCCCTTGGAAGGCCATTGTAGTTGTAGTAGTAAGATTGGGTGGAGGTGCAGAGGGTAAACTGCTCTACAGAATAATCAGGTAGTCCATGAAATGACACTGGGATACAGTGAGATCGTGCGTAAGATATTTGTATACACTATGTGAATGGTGTTGACAAGCACATGAGAAGAGATGTGTGTTTCTCTCAAAGGGAGGAGGAAGGGACAGACTAATCTTATTAAGTCATATTATTAATGTCCTGCTGCATGAGTTGCATTCACAGCGTGGCCCTGCTCGAGGTAATCCTGAGCTGCAGTGGAGTGTATAGGCTATACACCGGTGGACAACAGGTGGAAATATAGCAATAAATCCACAGCACAAGCTTACGCTGGGATATTGTATCTAATGAGGGCATGTTTAGTTGTTGGTCAATGACAGGACATGGACTCAACTTTCAAGTGTTAGATATGGAAAGGATACAGAGGCAGGTACAGCACTGACAGGCCGCAGGGTTATCCACAATAGCACATTGTGGAGAGAGAAGTTTAGTTGTTTAGGAAAAGCTGCACAATGGACAGGCATACATAACTCTGGAAGTTTCTGTGCCACAACAAGGTAAATATTATGTTATTCCCTTTCTAGGTCAACAGAGGGATTCACAACAACACAAAGCCGCTTTACACTCTTGGATCACAGCAAATAGGCAAGCAAATGAAAATACCTGAATAGATTCTGGATAAAGATTTTCTGTATTCAAGAGGAAGCCTACAATATGTAATGATTTAACTGTCTAGACTGTATTGTATTATTCAACAAAATATGTATACCTTAGACGATTATTCTGCAGTAATCTTTCAATCCAGCATCACGGCAATACTACCTAATTATAGTATAAAGATCAAGTAGAATGATACTTATAGATTTTATCAACCATTTTTTGCTTGCTTCTTCTGTGTTTAAAGGCCATATCAGAGAACAATAAAGAACAAATAAAATAGTGCTTCCACAGCTAGTCTCCATGGCAACAACAGATCGACCAAACCCCGTCTCCCGGGACGACAGCGGTCTGTGGATGAAGATGGACTTTGACCCGGTGCCAGGCAAGACAGAGGTGACACAGTGCGACCTCTTGCCCTCTGGAGGAACCTTCAAAGCCCCCCCAGATCAGAGCACCCTGCCCCCTGCTGGCATCACAAGGTACTATCACATGGACGATGAGGGTGCTGATGACGTCTTCATCCTGCCTCCTCCTCCTCCTCTGCCCCCTGGCATGGCTCCTCCACCGCCAGCAGGGGGCGTCTCAGGTGTGCTTGATGCCAGCGCTCCTGATCCCCGGGTTATGATCGTCAGTGCCAGCGTCACTGAGGCTAAAGAAAATCCCAAAGGCTTAAAAAGGCACAGTGTTGAGATGCAGTCCACAGCAGTTCAAAACATACCGGAGGACACAGCGGGGAAGGAGACCGAAGCGGCCACCCCGTCTCGGACCGAGGACGCGGACTCTGCGCCCTCGACCAATCAAGTGACACTGGAGCGCCCCAGTGTTTTAGCAGTAGGAAAGACATCACGTTGGGAAGACCGGGACACCGATAAAGAATCTGAGGATATCGCCATGGTCACTGAGGAAAGCTACGCTCTGGAGGATAACGGTGAATGCCCAGATGAAACACCGTCAAACGTGGGACAAACATCAGCTGACTTTATGGGAGAATCTGATGATGTCGGTTGTCCTGCCAGCGAGGAGAAGCCCACAACACAAGTGACAGACACTAACAAGGTGACATGTGGTCATTCAGAGGTCTGCTATAGCAACAGAAGCCATGCAGACACCGTAGAAGTGGCCAGTGATGACGAAGGGCATGTTGACCCTCGACCTCTACAGTATCATTTCACAAAAGAGGCGTGGGTTAGGAGGGACAGTGCCAACAGTGACGTCCATTTGCCCCGCATTCCCACCCCCAGGAGCTCAAGCGCAGTCCTTTCCCCTCAAACCAAGGAACTGGAAGGACAAGAGGAGGCTCCAGAAAAGCAAGCTGACACGAAAGAACACACGAGTACTGAAACTGCAACAGACATCCAACAGGAGGAGCAGTTGCTTCATCGTTTGGAACTAATACAGCAACGACAGGGTGGACAACAAGTGTCTCCACCCTCACTGCAGGTCGCCACAGAGACAGCCAATCGTAGAGCAGGCCTTGGGGAGACCACGAGACGTGTGTCAGGGATGGAAGCGGAGGATGTCGAAGGAGGGGATCTGAAAAATAACGTGTGCAGATTTCTCACGGACAAAGTGGAGGCGGGAACGACCAATCAGGGAATTGAGGAACGAGAAGACGGAAGTCCGACCGCGGGGGCTGGAGAGACGGTCGAGCGGTTCCCTCCCACCATGTCTGCCAATCCCAGCCTCCGCAGGCTTCCTGCAACGGAGGTGGACAACTCAGATGACGGCCAAAGCGACAGTGGCGTGTCTGCGGACTCCTCTCCCGTCGGCTCGCAGGACACGACCTTCAAACCCTCCCTGCTCCCAGCATTGCATTACCACCAACACCAGCCCCAGACCTGCATGGAGCCCAGCCAGGGGTCCCTCACGACCCAGAGCCTGCAGAGAGCCCGGGGGCACTTCAACCTCGCAGACGACCCAGACGTCCCAGAGATCCCCTTCCAGGTCTCCGTCCTGCCTGACCCGCATCAGCTCTCAGAGCAGAGGATGCAGAGGGAAATGAGCCAGGGGACACCCAGAGAGCTGGCCGTAGTCCCCGGGAGCTACATCAAGGGGTCGGAGGCCCGGCAGATGAAGGACACCAAGCTGCTGTTCCAGGCCTTCCACCAGGAAGAAACTGAGGGTACCATTGGTCACGGTAGGATGGCTTGCAGAGGGCGGATCCACCTGTCCGTGCTGGAGCGCACACGTAGCCTGGAGACAATGTCGGTCAAGTGCAGCCCCGTCTCCAGGACGCAGTCGATGAGGACAGACAGGCTCACCACCGAGAGGGAGTGGAGCCCCCTGCGAGCGCGCTCCAAGAGCCCGGCGGCAGGGGGAATGCCCCCCTACCCAAAACAACAGCAGTGCCTGCGCCTCTTTAAGAGCATGGACTCACTGAACGTAGACATCAAGTGCTCCAGACAGCAGACCAAGCTGAGCCAGAGGAGCAGCAGAGAGGAGTCAGCCGTTCTCCAAGAAAACCCCTTTGTCAAGCTGCGTCCGGCTCTAGGGCTGAAGCCCGACGTGGAGAAGGACATCCAGCAGGCCAGGGTGAGAGAGGAGGAACCTGTATGGAGACAACAGAGAAAGCACCACAGAAGAAGACTCAGGGATAACTACAGACACAGAGCCAGGTTTCCTTGCTAACATGTTCTCTGTAAATGATGATAGTAGTAATAATAATAATAATAATAATATATAATTAATTTATACAAGGTTTCAGTTCACAGTGCTTTAAAGTTGAAGAACAGAAAAAAATTACATAGTAAAATGAAAATAAATCAACATTAAAACAATAATACAAAAAAGGAATAACTGACAGGACATTACAAACGAGATAGTTCATGATAAATACTGTATAACTATTAACTGGAGGCAGAAGATCATTTCTCGCAGCGAACTAACAGATTTAAGGCAATGCCTTTACTCCTCAAAAAAAAAAAAAAAAAAAAAAAAATTTTTTTATTCACCAAAACAACTGTATGTCTTTCCAAACAAACGTGAGGTAAGCTACTAAGGTAATTCATCACCAAACACCAATACATTGATGTGTGTGCATGCATAGTTGGCAGCTTCTTTTAATTGGTATGTCTGAATTTAAATGGATCATAACCACTTAAAAGACTTTAATAATAGCATATTATCCTGAACAAGCATTTGAAGGATTATCTGTTACTTTCTATCACACAAAAATGATTTGCAAATCGAATGCCCTCAATGCACATGCAGGGAATAAGCACTAAGCACGGGAGAAAGTACAAAACGTGTAGGCTAAGCTTCTCATTCACTGACAGGTCTTCCACAGCTCAGTCTGAGCACATTAATGAAAGCCTCTCTGTATTAGCATTCAGACAGCGCTATCTGAACAGTCGTATGGACAACTTAGTGTCATCCCTGTCAGCGCTGGTTATATCACTTCAGCAGTGGCCTGATCTGAGACACCAGGGGCCTGGAGAGTTTGGTGACACCACGTAACCAGTATGTGTTCCCAGATACTGTATACGACGTTGCATGTACATGCACACTAATATTGTGGAAACATATCCTCAAACGGTTTGTTAACCATTGTAAGGTGTTCTCATTGAGAGAACTATATGATGTCATAAACAGTATCCTACAGTTATGTTATAAAGTAAATATTCAGATAAGACCAGATGAAGCACAAATCAAAGTTTTATTCACCCTGAGCAATGAGAGACTAGGTAGAGGTATTTTAGGATTCATTGCATTGTAAGTTCATATATGTTTTAGAACTAGTTTTGTGACTTCTGTCATGTAGACTATTACAGATAGTGCAGCAAGACAGAGGTTGTTTGTCATTATGCAGCATTATATTCTGTCATGGAATATTTTTTATCCATCCGTCCATCCATCCATCTTCATCAGCTTATCCATCTTCATCAGCTTATAGAGTCGAGGCGAGGGGACAGCAGCTCCAGCAGGGGACCCCAAACCTCCCTTTCCCGAGCCATATTAGAAAGCTCTAACTGGGGGATCCCGAGGCGTTCCCAGGCCAGTGTAGAGATGTAATCTCTCCACCTAGTCCTGGGTCTTCCTCGAGGCCTCCTCCCAGCTGGAAGGGCCTGCATGTCTAAAACATGCAGCCTCAGGTCAGATGATACATTCACAAAATCTACTATTGACCTTCGGCCTAGGGTGCTCTCCAATGGGGTAAACTCCAACGTAGCAGTGCTCAGACAGGGCTTGTTAGTATCCCCACACCCGCCCAGCGCCTCACACCCTGGGCAACTCCAGAGTAGAATAAAGTCCATCCCCTATCCAGGCGAACGGTTCCAGAACCAAGACTGTGCGTGTGTGTAGAGGTAAGCCCCACCAGATCTAAATGGTAGCGCTCCACCTCCCGCACAAGTTCTGGCTCCTTCCCCCACAGCGAGGTGATGTTCCACGTCCCCAGAGCCAGCCTTTGCCACCCGGTTCTGATCCGTCGAGGCCCCTTTGCTGCCACCCATATGACGCACACCCAATCCCCACGGTTCCTCCCACGAGTGGTGGGCCCATAGGATGATGGACACAATATGCAACTTTATATGTACTTTATATTTATACACAGTGGCAGACATACATTTGCTGTACAAAGTTCCCATTGCAATATTGGTATTACATCACAGGGTTAAATAAATAAATAAATGACATACAGGTTTAGCAGGTAATCAGTAATGGAGTCGATATCAATGGTATAATTTCATATGACAAATAGGGAGTTAGGAGCTATTTGCAACATCTACAGCATTACATCCTACAGTATGTGGCCTGAAACTGTTCAAAACCAGTTTGCATGTTATCATAAATGACAATGTTAAGCACTCTGGTCTAATTATTATGAACATTTAAAATGTCCTTTTAAATGAATTGAACTAAATCAAATATTTTCTCCTGCTCTCTCCTTGCCCATCAGACATCAGGCAAAAGTCCAAGGGGAAATTGGATCGGATCTGGCCTCCGCTGTCCAAGAAAGACCATCTGAACTCTGAGCAGAAGCAGGTGATGTGTCAGGTCTAATTACAGGACGTAGCCTCTTCTCTGTTTACTTTCTTTCTCTGCCAGATCTGTCCTTGTGTTTTGTGTAAACCAGCTTGTTTTTACATCAACAAACACACCAAATAGGTCTGGGCCATGGTTACCAATTAAATACAACTCAAACTTAAAATAATCAAACCATTTCCTATCTACCAGTTATCAGTTAGCATGTGTCTGGAAATACAACTTACAGCTGCATTGGTATCAGGCAACAGTGTATTGACTTGAAATCCAGCAAGGAATCAAAGCGTGTAAAGCCTAACACCCTGTACAACTGCCAATCTAAATCCACCTCCTGCTTGTCATATCTCCACAGGAGCCAAAGCTCCAGAAAGACGGTCAAAAGACTCTACTGTGGCAACGCTGGGAAGCTGGCATGACCAACAGACAACCGTTGAATGAAAATAACTGACGCAGAAGATTGAACGACTTTAGCGTTTAAAATAGAATGTCAACAGCCTATGACTGTTCCTGTAGAGCCACACAATCCCAACAGGAGGTCAGTCATGTAAACCATACGCTAGCTGCTGCTCTCTAACTCACCAACTCTGCTTTTTGAGTTTATGAATAGTCGTTTCTAGTTAAATTCATCTTTAAATAGCCAGTTCAAAGCACATGGTAGGTGATAGCCAGTGTTTTAAACATAAACAGTAAACAGTGGTGGAAATCTGCGGTACTTTAACACAATTGACAAATGTACTTTTAAGAGAAAATGGGGTTTAAAGCAATTACTCTTCTTATTAAAATGCAGTGACAAAATTATTTACATAAACTATTCTTCCTAACCAACCCTGGTCAGTTCTTTAACAATGCTTCTTCTCTCTTCCTTTCATTAGATTTCAAAATACATTAAGTGATGTGGTGGACAGTACTAATTATTGCAGTCTGTGTTATTTACTATTATGTTTGTACAAAGGCAATGACAAATGACACAAGGTAAAGATATTTTTATACTTATAACCAATAAACACCCACAAATAATAATACAACATTTGTCACACTAAAATACAATAATATAGCACACTGTGTCTCTACACCTGTACCACTTGTAGATCTCTGACCATGCTCACTATGTAGACTTCAGGAGCTAATTTGAAAGGCCACAGACCCACAGAGACCAGCATGTCTCCGTCCCATCTGTTTGTCCAACTGCCTGCCATGGGTGAGAGAACTCCCTGTCTGTCCAGCCTGGCCAGCTTAGCCTAGCTAGCATGGCTCTGATTTCCCTGGCTGCAGTTCTCACCATGCTGCTAACAGCAGGCCTAGCCAAGGCCTTTAAAAATGTCAACATGGCTTCCCTGGTGCATCCCAGACACACATCCATCAACCCACTGTGAATGTTTGATACGAGCTCAACGGGGATTTAGATTTCCCAGTCTGGAGACTGAAAACACACACACACACACACACGCATACGCACACACACACACACACACACACACACACACACTACATGCTACCTTTTTCAATTCCTTTATTTTCACTGGGTCAAACTGACACAGTGTAGTGTTTTAAGGTGGAGTAGTGCAAACAGCACTGTTCTCACATAATAAGCAATGCCATCCCCCACCCCTCCCCCAGAATGACATCAGAGGAATTGACACTGTCATAGGATGCTAAATACCAGGTTGGTACTTCTGCCCCGAGAAGCTGGTCCACTCAAAAAACAATAATAATTGTTGCTATTGGTTACAGCAGTTCAATCCATTAATGCGTGCATGTCAAGTTACCCAAGACAAGGGTGCTTGGAGGGGGACAGTGATGTCAGGCAGTTGTGACATTAGAGCTGTCCGATTACCCGCTTATCTAACTTCTTATTTTTAGTCCTTAAGCAGAAGCAGAAGATGGGTGAAAGTTAAACCAGACAAGTGTCAAAATAATTATTACAGGTCGAATACCATTTTTTATTGGAGCAGCAAGATTTTTTGAAACGTCATACTGGCAATTACCAGCAGAGGGCAACATGGCCCTTTGCTTAAAAAATACAAAATACGAACATACAGTATGTACAGTGTATAAGTGTACAAATGTAGAACATTAAAAAACAAGCCATTGTAAAGATGAATGTTCTTTATGGAATGAAAATGTGCCCCACACAATGTCTTAAACCTTTTTCATTGTGAATTGCATAAATACCTCAAACACTACCCCTGTTCTATCTTTACCACACTTCCAGTAAGTCCAGCAAAGGAAACATAAATCATAAGGGTAAACAAAGCGTTTTAGAGGCATGTTACTTATGTAACCTACTATGAGTCATTCACTTAACAAAAGAGAGGCCCCTGCAATGCGCATCACCGATGTAAACTTAGACAAGGAAATAAAGTTATCAACTTATGAGCTCATCAGCATCATGTTTGCATAGCTGTCTTTCACTAGCTGGTAGGGTTTCATTCTGACTGAACATGTTTTTCTAGCGATTGCAACTACAACAGAATCAATGTGATTTAATTATTCCCAATCAGATTTTACAGACAACTGCTACACCACACACTGAACTACTTGCACACCACAACAAACCTTACATTGTATTGTATCTTTCCATAACACTACTCTTTTGAAACCGCTGAAGCGTATAAGCCACGCAGGAAACATGGAAGTGGAGAATGTAATGTTCTTACTAAGAAAGGCTCTGAGGCAGAGCTTTCTCTGAATAGTCAGGGTCATTTATAAAGGGGAAGAGGCTGTGAGGGACTCGGTATTCAGAGCTGGGTATAATGTTCCAACATTTCTTGGAAACAAAAAATTATTTTCCCCATCAATGAGCTGTGGAGGACAGCACAAAATATTGTGTGTGTGTGTGTGTGTGGGGGGGGGGGGGGTGACATCACCACTGTGTCAGCTCTGCGAGACAGGCGATTGGCTCTGATGCCCACCAGCGACCTCGCCCATAGGAGGGGCGAAGGAGGATGGGTGTGGGATGACTCATCCTTTCCTCCCACTCAACTTCCCATAGTCCGGACCCATCGCCGTGAAATGCTTTTAGCTAACAATAACATCATTCCACACACTTGAGCTTGGCATGTACTGTATCTAACCATGGGCTTGTGTAACAACCAAGTAAAACTTCCTGTTGTTGTTGTCATTATTTGAACATTTCTGTGTGAAATGTTGTAATGCCTGAATTTTCTATTATGGCTTTTTAATTAAGTAGCACATTAATCACAAATCGCAGGTCATTGCTAGTCGTCATATATTAAAACAAGTTGGTAGTTACACCAACAGCAGCTTGATAGTGCTACCAGTTACACCAGCAAATGTTCATTTTTGAGTTTCCAATTACCAGTGACCAGATAACAGTTTTATAGGCATAGAAACTGTTAACAGCAGTAGTCTCTTGTAGTTTTATGAGTAGCACACAATCTATTGACTATAATTCTAAAAACAATTATATAAAATACTATTATAAATATGTATAGAATATGCTGCCAAATCTATTTGTTTCACATAGAGTATTTTCTTGAGAAAGGAAAGAGACTGCACTGATCTGATGTAACCTAGAGACCCTTTTTGGAAAACATGTTTGATGGTAGATGAATGGGAACTTGTTAGGTAATATTGAAGTATTATGTTATGGTATAGAGGTTAGAGCAGAATATACAGATCTCAGATGGCCTCATTGAGATGGGACAATGTCCTTAACAGGATCGCCTCCATTCCCTATCACTCTCTGCTCTTCTCCAATCCCTCAGTTTGTTCACAATAAATACTCAATTGTTTGTTTCCATGATGCCACGTTACAATAGTCAAAAGTAATATATAGTAGTCACAATTAGACCATTGTAAATGTTGGATGTTCTATGGGTCTCTATTTCTCTCTGTGTCTATCTCAGGGCCCAGTGCAATGTAAAAAGTTTCTACAATTGTAATTCTTATAATGTTGATGTAAGTAGCAATGTGCTGAAGTTAATTTATTAACACAATGCTTATCTTGTTACTGATGATGTAACTGGTAACATATCTCGTAGTATTGACATCTGATGTTCTGTCTATTTGAATGCCTCGCCAATTGAAAAACAATCTGCTAATGTAAATAATACAAAAATAAAATAAAAATAAATAAATAGTTATGCATGTGTCTGTGTAAGTTGTCTTTTTAGCTACGAAATAAGTAAAAACAGAGCAGACATTTTGTGCGAGGTGAGGTCACACAATTACCTCAGAAGATCATTCTGGAACAAATCATACTTCTAGCCAATCAAAAGATGTTTTTGGATTTTCTCCCTCCATTTTCACTACTTGGGTAAGCATGGAGGGCAGAAGTCACATGGGTTAAGCTCTTTGAACCAACTGTTCAAAACCCTTTCCTCTTGGGTAACTGCCTCTGATCTAGTTCACAATGTAAGACTAGACTCTTAGAAAAAATATGTTGTTGAGCCAGTGTAAAGGTTAATCTATGTTATGAGAAATAAAGCTAAGATAGAGATAAAGTCAAATTATCTTTAGCATGACTACAGTATGTTCTCTTTATGACCTGTAATATTTTTGCACCCATTAGTAACCTCAGGTAGGTTCAACTGAAAAGAGAAATGTAAATCTGAGAAGTTATGATGACAAGTCCTGTTGCAGAATTGCCCCCACCAAGATTGTTGGCACGGCAACAGTAAGAGTACACACTGTTCCACATTCGGGAACATTTGTGCTCTATCTGTGAACCTGTCATATACTGTATGTTATTAGCACTAGCAATGATGCTTCAAGTTGCTTCACTTTCACTTCAAACATTCATTTTTTTGTATAAACCTACGGCTGTATTCACGAAACATCATAAGGCTAAAAGTAGGGAAAGGAATGCATAGGTTATACTCCTATAAATGAGGTCACATTGTATTACGCAATCAAATCAATGCCCCTTGTTATTTTGCAATTGTAGTCTGGTATGATACTACAACACATTGTGATCACAGAAGGAGCTGGGTGACTTCATACTGGGACAGTATGTAATAGTAACAAATGACACTCAATCTGGGATACTGTTTGCAAGAACTATTTCAGAAGTTACTACATTGTTGTATATGGTAATATATAGATATTGTTGTAGTTATCCAAAAATAGACATAACTATGAGAATTTGTTTGACCTTTATTGATCCTAATCTAAAAAAAAGTGTGTGAGTTCAGGAAGTCACCAAAATTCAATCCAGGAAATCTCATCTTGTATATAGATCTCATTCAGACTTCCAAAAATATGCATTTTTCGTCAACAGTACAAGCCTCTCTTAGATTTTCATTATTTTGTTGGTCACATAACCTCCTCCCAATGCGTTTCCCCATGATTTTGTTTACGTGCTAGAAGCAGGTGCACTTAATAAATAATACAATGTGTATGTTTTTTTCATCACAATATATATAGCAGTATGGTGGCACATCTTACCGACAAGGCACAGCACTCAATAGGCGTTATATAAGTGGTTGTAACACTGCTCAAAGTCCACACTGTGAACTTTGACCCCGTTGCCTCCAACCTTTCAAAGTGCAAGCGGTGATCTTACAGTGTGACATAATGCTATATCAGCAGAGGGAGTATGTCACATTGAACTGAGTTCACATAACTCTTGAAATCCAATGTTAAAAACGAATACAGTACTTATGCCCCCCACTCTACATTCAAGCGTTCTGCTACTGTATAATGGCTTATCTACTCCCTTATCATGTGGAGGAGCCCTGACGTTTGATGAGCAGAATGAGGTAACAGTGTATAGTATGCCTCTGGCCCCCATTGTCTCTCTGACACGGTCAATAATGGACCATAATGTGTGCATTCTAGCGTGGCAGAGACAGATCATCTGTGCCTTGATTCAACGAGAAAAAAAACACACAACATTCTTGTAGCTATACTTGCTTATGGGAAATCTCTGTCATACCAACTTCCACAGGTGAACTTGAATCTGAGGGCAGTGTGTGCCGCTATCATGCTGGCATGAACAATGAAGAAATGGGTCATATATCCATGCAGCTGTCCCATTATGAAGGCATTACGTAATGGCACAGTGTGATTTATGTAACCAGCCATAGAACCTCTCTCTCTCTCTCTTCTAAATTTTCTCTCACTCACCCCCCCACCCTCTCTCTTTTCCCCTCTCTCTCTTCTAAATATTCTCTCACTCACCCCCCCACCCTCTCTCTTCCTCTCTCTTCTAAATATTCTCTCACTCACCCCCTCTCTCTCCCTATTTCACCCTCTCTCTCTCCCTCTTTCTCCATCTCTCACCCCCCCCCCCCCCACA
>JAODUK010003655.1:0-10000 GCA_027564635.1 Typhlichthys eigenmanni
CCCCCCCCCCCCCCCCCCCCCCCCCCACCCCCCCCCCCCCCCCCCCCCCCCCCCCCCCCCCCCCCCCCCCCCCCCCCGCACACTGAGGCCTATAGATGGACCTTATTATTTACTCATTCAAAACAATAATGAAGTAGAAATATTGTTAGGCACTTCTGGTCTTTGTTCTCTTAGGAAACCATTGAATTCCACTGGCTAACAAGTTAGCTAACTAGCTACAGTATCTCAGGCACCTTGTCCCGGTACTGGCATTGTAAATTAGGCCAATGTTAAGTGATATACCCCCGCACCCCCCCTTCTACTCCTCATACACTTGCAGAGGTGAGTGCACAAGAGGTGGGCATTATGTGTGTGTGTGAGTGTGTGTGTGTGTGTAGGGGAGGAGAAGGGGGAGACTCCGTCCCTCCATCTTGCTCCCTTTCCCATGAGCCCCCAGGGTACCTGATCTCCACGACAACGCCAAACCCCCTTCCACAATTGTTCCTCTCTCCGGCATGTGGGCAATCATCCACGAAAACACACACACACACACACACACACACGCACACACACACACACACACACACACACACACACACCTATACACACACATAATCACACACACACACATACACACAGAGACAATCACACACATACATACACACACACACACACACACACAATCACACACACACACACACACACACGCACACACATGCACACATACACACAGACACACAGAGACAATAACACACATACACACACACATACAAACACACACAGCTACATGCAAACTCAATCCCACACAGACACACACACAGACACACACATGCACGCCCAGGTACCATGTGTGTGTGTGTGTAGCGCGGTTCACACAGAGAGAGTTGTCCTGCGGCCCTGGGGCCAGGTATAAGCTTTCCCCTGCGGGACGCGTCTAATTAGGTAATTGACTGATGCTTAAAGCAGGTGCAGGTATCCATTACGGCCGGCTCGACCTGTCCATTATTAAACAGTGACCCTCCCCGCTGCCCGTGCCAAGACCCCCCCACCCCTTGCATGCAGTGGGATCACTCCTTCTTACACATGTCGGCTACCCGAGCCTCCACTTTCCGCTGCCTCACAAAGTGGCTTGCCGCTGTCGACGCGACGCGTAGCTGCCAAAGCACAAGGTAGTCTGTTCTTCTCCTAGCCAGGCAGGCGTGGGTTTGAGCCCCAAACGTTAGCCTGCTTCACCTGTAACACTCCAGTCCTCCTCTTGAATTACGGACTCAGTTAGTAGACTAAGTTAGCCTACCGTACCCGTGGTAACGCTGGGTCAAGATGTAACACTCCTGTCCTCCTCCTGAATGACTTGGACTCCTCTTGAATGACTTGGACTCCTCCTGAATGACTTGGACTCCTCTTGAATGACTTGGACTCCTCCTGAATGACTTGGACTCCTCTTGAATGACGGACTCAGTTAGTAGACTAAGTTAGCCTTCCGTACCCCTGGTAACGCTGGAGCAAGATGTCTAGCCGCTCCATGCTCGTAACACCCAAATATAAGTCGCTTTGCGTAAAACATGTCATAACATTGTTTTAATTCCAAAAACAGTCGACCTTGAGAGGTTTGAGAAGAGGAATGTCTTCACAGCAACATGCTGTCAATCTCAGAGGAACTGCTCTCGACAGAATATGCATTTTCTTATCAGAAACCCAGCCCACGATCGCACGTGTGCTCGCACACGTCCAACGCAGTAGTGTTGGACGTGGCCGCTCCACCCCTTTTCCTCTTGTTGTCAAAATCACAGACAATAACGCACTGACACCTCAAACCGCCCTTATCGTAAATAAGGGTTAAAAAGCAAGCTGGGTAGCGGAGAAAAATATGATAGGTCACAGAATCGATCGTCAACTTTCAGTAAAACACATTTTGATATTGACGGACTAGCAGAACCGGGCTATTCTGGGCTAAGCGCCTTTCAAGTGGAGCAGACATTTCACCAAGTGCCAGTGGGCATCAGCTCGTCCTGAGACTTTGACACCAGTGAATTAAATAAGGGATTGGGTTGCCGTTAGGCCTACAGCTCAGTTTATTCACATCAGGAGGCACAACGTTGGAGATATGGATTGATAGTGGAGACAGAAATTGATTCACTGTGTGTGTGTGTGTGTGTGTGTGCGTGCGTGTATGTGGACTTTGCACTAGCTGGCTGGCCCATTTTAATTCAGCGGGCTACAAATTTAATTTCCCAGCTAACAGGTTACAGGGGCGAGTGAGACATGATGCAACAGCTTTGTGCCAGCGGCTTTACGAGACATATAAATACGGTTTTCAGCGCTACACCAATGGCATTGAGTTGACGATGCATGCCAGTCCTAATAATATTAAAACAGTGAACTGTATCTAAGATCCCACTGCTATAATGTTAAATTGGCCAGACCATGAAATGATGAATAAAGGGGTGGCAGGCTTTTAAGCCTTTATCATCATTACCATCACAAACAGTTTGACAATTTAATCCAGGGACAATGTATTTATGTGCTTTTTGTACAAACGCAATGGAATCTCAAATATTCAGACTTCAGACTTATACGTAAAACAAAGACAAAGTTAGTTATTGCGTAGAACATTTTATGAAATGGATGTTCCCGTAAAACATACACATTTGCACGGATCTGTGTGCTTGCACACTACAAATGCTTTGTGCTAATTTTATGGTAATCGTCATAAAATCCACACAAGCAGATTTCTGCGCAAGAGTTTCTGTGTCTTGCTACACTGCCAATATCACTGCATCCAAAAATGCTTGACATTTGCTTGTACTGTAGTTTTGACTGAATATACACGTTTCCATCACTTTTCTAATTAGCAGGAATCATTCGGTTTTATTATGAAGCTCCAGATACCAACGTCTGTGTTCTGAGTGTCAGTGAATTCACAAGGGTTATTTCTTTTTCTGATTCTGGCAACAGAATCAACATCATCAGTTGTGAAAAATGTTGTCATGGGTTACTCGCTTCGAACTACAGCCCTGATAAGGGCTGTGTTTCCAAACTGTCTTTTCATGGTTGTATTCATGGCAGTGGGATGAGACAAACAGTTTGGAACATTTGCCACCACCGCTGCCAACTACAAGATGTTTGCTAAAAATCTCTTGCTCCATTACATTTGCAGTTACACTGGGAGAAACAATAGCTCCCTGCATGATTTCAAGCACATATGTAGGCTATGTGCAAATAAAATGCCACCCATTAAATACAAATTAATTCAGAAAATATAGCAGATCATATCACATATTCATTTGCACTTTTCTGTCTTTCCGAATGGAATCTTTCCAATTGACGATTTCCCTGTGACCCTCCTTGTACTGTATGTACAAGTGCCCATTGGCTATGTTTTATATATAAAGCTCTTATTGGGCTAGTGCCTACACACCTTAGCGCTCTTTTAGTTAAAAGTAAGAGCCATTACGGATTACGCTCAAAGGATCTGTTCCTCGTGTCCGTACAGAACTGGGAAAAAGATCTTTTAAGGTTTCTGCTGCTACCGCCTGGAATGCTATTCAAAACTCTTTGAAAATGACTGACTTTGTTCCTTTTAAACAGTTTTTACTAACTTTGAAGGATATGGAGCAAAGGACTATTGGACATTGTGGCTGTAAATGACATTATTATCTGTTCAGTTGACAAATTAGTTTTATTTAAGAATGTTGTATGTATATATGGTTGTATATGTTTTATAACTTGTATGTTTAAAGCAACTTCTAGGCCAGGTCTCTCCTGAAAAATAGATTTTAATCTCAGTGAGATTGCCTGGTTAAATAAAGTTTAAATAAAATGAAATTAATACTACCTCTCTGCTTTGGAATGAAATTTCAATCAGGTTGGCCGTTTCTCTTCCGACCGTGGGGTATATATGGAGAATGTATTTTCGGGTTGGGGTTTTAACCCGACTCCAGTCGGAATAATAGGGTCCATGTAATTGCATCTTTTGATAGGTACATGGAAGTTATGTTTACTGTTCTTCCTCTCTGATCTCATGATTCCTCATGATTCCAGACCGCTCTGGTATAAGACGGCTAAACTCATGCCGTGCCTGACAACTGTGATTACAAATCATGCTCTGGGATTACCTGCAGGGATTACCTGTTAGGGGTTACATGGATTGTGTATCCCTAAACAACTCTTAATCACATCTAATATAATCTAATCCCATCTATATTAATCTGAAATGTCTATATCACCATACTGTATCTAAGGTAAACAGAGATATGGAATGGGCCATATTGGACAATTTGTCTTTTTCATTACTGGATAATAAAGTCAAATCACAAAAACAAATATTTGAACTCCTCCTCCTGTCCATAGAACATAGTAGAAAGACTCTGGGTCTTTTAGTTTGTTTGGGTCAGTGTGCCTGCTATCATGTTAACAATGAATGCAATACTGGATATTATTTTTACTCAAATTGCAGTCTGACTAAAAGAGAGTAGCTTATTGGAAGCACATTTACTGTGCAGCTGTGTTTGGGGTGATTCTTTGATGAGCCATGCTGCAGTGGTGCTTTACAGGAATCAAAGACCCAAAGACTCATATCCTGTGATTCTTAAGTCCTGACTCCTGTCCATAGCGTTATGTAGTAGTAATCACATGATAGATCCAGATATATCGTTCAGAATCATGAGTCCCGCTCAGCCGGGTCAGTAAAAATATTTGTGAACGATTTATTTATTTGGAACGATTTGTTCGCAACCAACTCATCACAACACCAGGCATTTTGGTTCAAATTACCGTTAAAAACTAGTTGTTTGATTTTATTGCCCATACATCAAGTGCATTGTATAACAATCATCCTAATTTTGTGTCATTATAGTCACCACCTTGACACTAGCTGCCACAGGGTGAAACAAGTACGATGTACTGGAACACTTTCAAAGCAACCTGAAGTGAGCCATTGCCTGAAGTGAATGGCGCTCGCTGCCAAACAATGTTCTTTTTCAGCGCACTAATCTCTCTGCTCGTTTTAGACGGTACACCGGCAGGGCCGGTGCTTACACAGCGGCACGATGTGTACAGCTGCAGTGGGTTGATGAAGTGCCCCCTTAGATTGCCATCCACAAATCCAATCACCGGGTCTCAGTGAATATGAGCTGCTTCGCCACACAGATGTGGCCGTTCTTGACCACAACAATGAACAACATGCATTCCAAAATCGGGGACAACCAAACCCCCGCAACCCCCTTAAATTATAGCAGAGGTATGGCTTGTGGCTCTGATTGAATTGGTCTGAAACTCGATTCACTAAATGGTACATTTGTTTGCAAAGAGGCAGTACATGCATTTTATTTCTTGACTAGCTACTGTAGGTACACCTCTAATCCATTCAAACAAATCTGGAAGTTTATCAAAACAAGATTTAAAAAATTTGTTTGGTTTGTGTGTGTGTGTGTTGTGTGTGGTTTGGTGCGTGGGTGGGCAAACGGAAAGTTCAAGTGAATCGTTGGCTGTGCAGGACAGCCTCTGCTACAGCAGGAACCGTAGCCAGTGTTTTGCTATCCTTACACTGTACTGCATTTCCTCAACTTGGTCTTGACACTGCCACAAACCATGGGAGCGGTCAGTGGTGATTGGATGTTAAGGTTGAGTCGCCAAGAAAAACATTCAATGCCCGCAACACAATCGCCTGTAAATGTGTATTACTGCAGCCCTTTTCTGACTTCCTCAGCCATGTGCAATTCAAAGCCGCAATCCTATTCGTCTTTCTGGGCACGAGTCCCACAGCCATCATTACTGCAAGAAATCATTCTCCACTCCACGGACCCCGATGAACCACACATTTGTGCTCTGCACCCGCTCGCATTAATACAGGACACCTTTATCTTTAACACTATGTAAAAACAAAGTATGTAAAACGCGATACGGCTCACCTCACTCTCTTTTGAACCTGACCTTTGACCTTTGTGAACTCACCGTCAGCCCCGCTCCCCCACACTAAAGTGAGAGACAGGGATCTTGCTTCCTGCTCTGAAGGGCCTTCCTGCACACACAAGGAAGACTATAAAAAGCGCAAATAAAAATCACTTTACGAGACGAGGCGAGAGGAGGCGAGAGGAGGCGAGAGGGCCCCATCCATGTGAGCCTAGCCTCGTCATGTTTGACCCCGGCATACTCTTCTGGTGTTTCAGCTGCAACAACTCCCCCAAACACCCATCCACCCGCCCGCCCGTCAAGTCAAGTTGACATGTAATGACGTTTTGTACACGCATCCGAGGATGTGTCTTCGTATCTTGGATTTTGTAAAACAAAACAAAAAAACTGAATATCTGCGCTCACCACCACATATTTATTTCCCTCTCTCTCTCTCTCTCTCTCTCTCTCTCTCTCTCTCTCTCTCTCTTTATCTCTCTCTCTCTCTCTCGCTGTTCAGGCAGTCATTACCATAAAGCATTGATAATCGGCAGTTTGGTTTCAGCGCTAAACGGTAACTGTGTCAACATGTGTAAGGGCAGGCGTGTGAGATGAACCAGGGCAGCCACAGATTTAGTCTGCCTCTCAGATCTGAACTGCCGAGGACTCTGGCCAGGATCAAGCCTGAGGTCACCAAGGCATCCCCACAAAGGGGAAGAGACACCTCCCTTTCTGATTAAAACAATAAATCTGATTAGAATTCTCCTTCTTCATGTTTACAAGAAGTTCACAGTGTGTGGGAGCTTTCTTTCATTCCTCCCACCAGGTGCGTTCCCGTCGAGCGCGAAACCCGATCGTGTTTAAAAGTGCCAACTCCACAGAGGGAAAAATGCTTTTAGGGACTTTTAAAACTGTGTTTTACAGTGTATTTTTAGTGCCCACTAAAACCTGTGCACCACACCATGTGGGTAGAAGGTACAGTAGTCTTAAGGGGTGGGCAATGTGTGCAGACTGATTTCACTTGGGAACAGGAACATACAGTATTCCCAGGTCCCCCCACTCCCCCCCAAAAGTGTGTGCTCAAACATTTTTGACCCTTGACCTCCCTGGAGAAGTGTTCGATATCTTGTCTGGTCCTTGTGACGTTAGAGCGGGTCTTAATTCTGTTATGATTTTGTGGCCGACGTTAATGATAAACTGGAGTTTGTAACATTCAACAAAGCCAGTTAAAGTCACACCTTTCCAGATAGTGCACAGACCATAGCTCTGCCATGGTGTCAGAGGGCCAATAAACATAGTCACATTTATGGGAGAATTTAGGACATGATGGCAATATAAAAAAAAAAAAAAAAATTTCCACACAGGCTAGGGTGTTGTGGCTTTGACAATGAAAGCCATAAATGACTGCTATCAAGATGCAAATATTTATGGCGGATCTCCTGCTCACTTCACTACGTGACCGTGGACTTTGGCGTGTGACAAGCTGGACGTGATGGCTCGCTGCCACTGGGAGGTTTCACACGGTGAACGAGCCACGCCAGCCTACCCACGCCAGGATGGAAGCCTCTGTCATGGGCTGTGTGCCTTCCCAACCGGAGCATGCATTCAGCTTTGGCAAACAGATCAAACATTTTTTAACTCATTTGAGCAAGTTTTTTGCTTGCTATGAGTTTGCTGCAAATGTTTGCAAACACCAGCAAACGATTTAAGGAGGTAGTTCTCGGCGAACAAACATTGATGCTGGACGAATACTGACAGTTTCAATCTGATAATTTTGGAATGATAATACAAAATCGTTCAAAGCAAATACGTTCACCACTAACGCTCGCCTCAGTTTGCCCGTTCTGAACGCACCTGAGGCAAGCTCCTCATCCCATTGTCTCAGGTGCGTTCAAGTTCCTCATCCCATTGGATGAAGGGAAGCAGCACAGATGACATCACACATCAAACGTATTCCACTTCACGACATTAATGCTGTCACTCGTTTTTTGCTAGCTTATATTATGCGGTCCCACTTCTACTGTATTCTAATGGGTTCTTCTTATTCTCCTCGTGTATTATACATATTTGCTACTGTATGTATTGCACTTTTATTATCTTTATTATCTGTTCTGCTGTCGGGAAGGTTGTGCAATGTCTGTCCCCTACCTGCTCCATAACACTGTTAACTGCACGGAAAGTTGTCTTGGAATAGGGCGTCTGCTAAAATATCATATTCTACTTTAATTGTATTTGACTGTAGTGTACTTGTATTGTACGGGACAGAACAGAACAGAACAGGATAGAACTGGCCAGAACAGGCCAGAACAGGACAGGGGACTACAGGCCAGGCCACAGAACTACCTAGCTAAACAGAGCTGAGGTCAGAGCCAGGACAGGACAGTGGTACACAGAAATGTTCTCGCACGGCTTTTGAACCCTTTTAGTCTCGCCATTCCTCCCATGAGGCCACACTCTCATTCCTCCTCTCACTGACCTGGAGTTGGGGAGGTGCGGGGGCGGGCGGGTCCTGACCTCCTCGTACCTGCGCTTGTAAAGCCGGACGCAGGGGGTCTGCAGCGCGCGGAGAAATGTGACCCACGGACAGTGCCTATAAATATGTCTGAGATCACAGGACCACTTAATGCAGGGGAGGGCAGACGGCTTTCCTTTTACCAGCGTGTCTACAACGTCTTAAAAAGGCCCCGCCGTGTCATGTGAGACCAATAAAACTCAAACACTTCCTCAACAGTGTGGAAAAAAGACCCCCACCCCCCAACCTGCTAGTGATCATTTTCTGCGAGCTAGTCGCGAAGTTCAGCAGTTTGTTTTCAATTTTTACCCTCTTCCTCTCTCTGCTACACTTCACCCTCTCTCTCTCTCTCCTCTCTCTCTCTCCTCTGTCTCGCCCCCTCTCTCTCTCTCTCTCTCTCTCTCTCTCTCTCTCTCTCTCTCTCTCTCTTTCTCTCTCTCCCTCTCTCTCTCTCCCCCTCGCCATCTCGCCGCCTGGCTCCTTAGAGCGCAGGGTAAGGAAGATGCATTTGTGGCAGGAAATGGGTTCTGATTCACGGCTGTGTCAGGATGAAGGTCAAGAGGAGTGGCCACGCCTTGGTGGGTCTACAGGGAAGTGAGTAAGCGCTCCATCGGTCAAACCACACAGCAAACTATTAGCTATAAGCACAGAGTGGCTGGCAGCTATCAGCTGATACATTTGAGTGAAAGAATATATCATTTGTCAATTGATCAATTGTTATTGTCGTGTGACCAGGCCAAATATTATATGAAAAGATATAAAAAGCACATGTAAAATACATTATGTTAAAGTAGGAATTTGCTACGAATGCAATAGATAACAAATATAAATACTATTTACATCAATATGTGGAAAAACATATCATATAGGTATTTTACAAGTGAGTGAATGTAAAGTGATCGTGGGCTTTCATATTTAGTGTTTACATGCATAATATCTGAGCAGAATTAATGTTTTGCCACCAGTAACCCTGAAATCCCTCCGCTGATCACGACAAATACGGACATCTGTGATTGGATACGAATCTGAGGCACAGGATTGGGCACGCGCATACGTGTGCATTGCTCATACACGCGTATGCGTGTGCGTTTTGAGAGGAGCGTATCACACACTCTACCCCCTCCGGTCAGTAAATACAGACTGGTCCTTTAAGAGAGGTCGCCGCAAGGTCGCGGGCGGACACGATATTGTGTGAACTGCGTGGACTTCGGCGCGTCGCCGGGCACCGAAGCCGTCTATTTTTTGCCGTGTGGAGGATCTGGTGGCAGGAGGCGAGGTGTCGTGTTCCGCGGCGGATTGGATGACCACTGATTTGCAACAGAAAATGTTGTGTGGCAACCGCAACAGAGTTATGAATAAGCACCGTGCAATCACAGCCCAGAGCATTAGTATGGGCCTGACGCACTGAGAGGTGATACATCTCCAAATGCATCCTTTATTTGTTCTAAGGTCTTACAGCTGCTTGCTGTCGGTTCTTGGAATCTGTCTGTCTGCTACCACCCCCACCCCCCCCCACCCCACCCCCCCAAGTCACCTGTTTGACCCTTCACCTCTGTCTGTCTGTCTGTCTCTGCGTATTCCTTTCATCTGGATGTGTCTTTATGTTCCTACATGCTGCCT